>JADZMA010000205.1:0-41804 GCA_020796225.1 Arion vulgaris
ATCGGGAAAAAACCCAAAGAATGAAATCTTGAAAAAACTTAAAATATATATAAACAGTGTTATTATACAGTAGTGAGTGCAGGGGAAAAAAACCCAACATTATACAGAATTTGGGAGATATTCAAAATAAATTTTTTAGAAGAATCTACAAATGTTCTGGATAAATACAATAGCAAATGGAGCTTTATAATAAAACAAACAGTATCGTTGGAGACATTGAAAACAGAAAGAAGTGATTTAGATTGTATGTCGGTTTGTCAGTAGACGATGGGTACTTTGTGTTAAGAAGTCAGTACTTATACAGATCATTTTTGGATGAAGAACTGACTGGTACAAAGCATGGACGTTCAAAGAAAACAGGGAGAAGAACTATGGAGTTGAAGATTGTGGCCTGACATAAAATACATAAGAAAAAAACAAAAGGGGCAACAATGGAAATCTCTTGCAAAAAAACCCTTTTCCAAATCACACATTACACAGAGTATATAGATAAATATACAAAACCTTAAACATGATCTTTTAAATAATCATTTTCAATTAAACACCTTCATGACATTAGTGTTGTATTACAGTCATCATTAATATATTAATTAATATAGGAATTAAAAAAAAGATATCCCCCTAACGATATATATTATAGAACATATAATTATTTATTGAAATTTGCTTGAAATTAGATCTGAAAACTATGTTTTTTGTGTGGAATATTGTAAGAATATTCTTGTTCCAAAGAAAAGAAATGAGACACGGATAAAAAATCGTTCACGGAATGTAAAGTGAGGAAGACCCGATGAGGGGAATTAGAAAAAAAAAACATATGAAATATGGTGAAATAATACTTTGTGAGGGAAGAATGAAGAATAAAGATGGAAGGATAAACTCCCAAAATTATGATTTTAATTAACATCTGAACGTTCCCTGGAAATGAATAAATAAGAAAAAAAGATACGATATCCAGAGAGGATGAGAAAGCTCATAGAAGTAGTAGACATTCAGTTAAATATTGACTGATTGATATGAATATCATCATTGCACTTCGGTGAGTAACCATGTTTGCTCTGATCTTATATTTACAGGCAGATCCGCGGCAGTGAAACGAACTTAGAAGGTTATGAAAATAATTTGTAGGGTTTTATTTTTTTTATCTTTCTAATAATGTTTTCCATCAAGGGTTTTCAACCTGATCTTCCAACCGACTGCGGGTTTTTTTACATGCTCAATTTGAACACGGACCTACTTTTTATCGCCCATCCCCGATCGACTAGAGCTGATTAACTAAACTGGGATCAAGGTTCTCAAAAAAAATATCCAGATTGCTATAAAAGGGGAAACGAACCGAGTCCCTTTTTGTATCGAGGGCGAGCGCCTAAACTCTACTCCACAGAGATGATCAAAAGTAAATATACAGACAGTTGATGTTAATATATCAGAAAAGCATCAATATTATGTAATAATGATGAGTACTACTTTTTGTAATATAATCTTACAATTAATTATAATTATTACTTAAAAATAATCATTACTGAGTAAATATAATTTATATGGTGGGAATTTAATGATCTCTTAGTAATTAGCTATATCTCAACAGGTAATGAATGACGTTCGAAATTTTTTCGATGTCATTGACATTTTAGCTATGTTGGTGCAGTGACCTATCATCGGATATGCTGATGTTTATACAAGAGGTTGTAAAATGTTGTATAGTTTGTCTGACTTTAGTGTGTAATGATGTACTTGCTCAATGTGCAAGGATGTGATAGAAAAAACAGAACTAAATTTATAAAAATACATTTCAAAGCAACATGTAGTTTCTTACAGTATTTGGGTTTATTTATGTTTGTTTTTTTTATCTTGTTTCTTCTATGGTTTCCAGCATTATTTGTTTGCGGGAATTTGTTTCAAATTCAGATTAAAATTGCTGGAATAGCCCCTGACAGCACACATTCACAACACAATATGTTCCCATTCCTTTATACGTTAAATTATCACTCTTCTCCCCCAGTGGTTACGGGCCCAAATTTGGGGTGTAAAGAATAGAACCACGTTACCTGCCACGCATGTCGTAAGAGGCGACTAAGGAGGTTTGTTGAAATCGGATGCATGTGTCCTAAACGTGTAGAAGTCTATGCGTTTGGGTGCCTCCCAAACCCAATGTGCAACGTATAAACGTTCTTGTCAAAGATGAAACATATCACAAAGAGTGATTAAAGTTGGTCGTAAAGAACGAACGCAAGGAAGAAGAAGAAGAAGATCACTCTTCAAAACTGGTTAAATGTATTTATTGTTTAAAAGTTTATTTTTATTAAAAAAAGATCTAATCTAATCTACTCAATCTGATGTAACATAATATAATCTAATTTAATCTACCTACTATACTATACTCTTCTTACTATATTCTACTTTGTTCCTTCCACTCATTCTATTCTACTCTACACTAATCTAATTTCTTCAATCTTATCTACCTATCTATTCCTGTTGTACCTTTAATGTTCCAGGGTTTGGGGGAGCATTGGCAAGTGCCCTCGAGTACCCTCGTACGTTGTGTTTCCCAACGTCTCTTATATTTCTAAGGTTCACCAATTTGCGCTGTCTTGACATTGAAACCATTATATCTGAATAGTAATGTTTGTTGTGGTGTCCACTACTGTTACAAAATTGTGATACAGGGAAACCCTTTCGTTTGTTGTTTCTCAACTCTTTCACTCGGCAATTTTGTTTTTTTCTTCAGACGCATTTTTATTGCACTGTATACTCAATTAGCCATGTACTGTCTTTGGGCATCTTTAAAAATACAGTCAGCCAGTATATTGGCTCAAAAGAGCGAAGGGGTTAATATACTCTAGGACTCGTCTTGTTCCTAACCCAATGTCCCTTTTTCCTACCAAGCCTCTAATAGTCTTGTTCCCACCAACCTCAGTCTTTTCCCAAACTTTAGTCTTGTTCCTACCAACCTCTAATAGTCTTGTTCCTACCAAGCCCCTAATAGTCTTGTTCTACCAAGCCCTTTTAATCTTGTTTACCAAAGTTTATAATCTTGTTTACCAGGCCTCTAATAGTCTTGTTCCTCAAGCTTCTAATGTCTTGTTCCTACCAAGCCTCTAATAGTCTTGTTCCTACCAACCTATAGTCTTGTTCCTACCAAGCTTTTTATAATCTTGTTTTCCCACCAAGCTTCTAATAGTCTTGTTCCTACCAAGCCTCTAATAGTCTTGTTCCTACCAAGCCTCTAATATCTTGTTTCTACGCCCTTTAGTCTTTTTTCCTACAAGCATCTAATAGTCTTTTTCCTACCAAGCCTCTAATAGTCTTGTTCCCTAATAAGCCTCTAATATTCTTGTTCTATAACATCTAATAGTCTTTTTCCCCCAAGCTCTAATATTCTTTTTCCCTACGACTCTAATATTCTTGTTCCTACCAAGCTCTAATGTCTTTTTCCCTCCCAAGCATCTAATAGTCTTTTTCCCTACCAAGCATCTAATAGTCTTGTTCATACAGCATCTAATAGTCTTGTTTTCCTTTCTATCTCGGCTACAATATTTTTTCTATTAATCACATCTGTGTTCATGTATTAGCAATAAGTGTTGATATACGTCTCATCTAAATGTTGAGAAATGTCTGTAATTCAAGTCACAATTACTGCCTCGTGGTACTTCCTTTTCAAACAGACCCGGATGTGAGGGGTGACGAATAGCTTATGTTAAAGCCGTCCACCATGTCTGTCAAAGATAAATATTTAAAGGGCCCAAAAATCCAGAATAAAAGAGAAGCTTCCAGAAAGCATATTTTTTGTGTTGAACATAGTAGGGAATCAATAAACACCCTACCCACAGCTAGCCATTAATCACTTCCGGTTCACCTCTATTCTAAACCCTAACAAGGGTCATATCTAGCACAAAAACAACCCACCAGGTAACATATAAACAGCTTGTTTATCAACAGATGCCTGGACGGCTTCGACATTTCAAACTCGCACCGTAATCCAGTTGACATTCTTCTTCTGTGATCTTTGTTGGCTTTCCATTGTATGTCAAATAAAGCAGCACGTTTCACCACACCATCTGTGCTAGAGCAGAGGTTCTCATAATAAGTAAACTGAACCTCTTAATATAGATAGTGGGCGTCTGTAACTTATGCGGTAGTCAGCTCGATCACAACCATGCTTACGTGGTTCAAACTCCGTGGCAGGCAGTTTGGAAGCAAATTAGTTTCCATGGGATTTTTACGAAAGGTAAAAATAGGCATCATTGTTCGAAAGCATTGGAAGCTACTGAACGTTAGTTTCCTAAAATCAACGACCGTTTACAGTGGTTGATTGTTACGTCATTTAAAGGGTATGCCACAATTTGATATGTCTGCGTCTTAAACTTAGTGTTAGTGAGCTGATCACAACTCAAGAGTACATGGTTCAAACAACGCGGTGGGCGTTTAGGGTCAAATGTTCCCCTGGATTTTAACGAATGGTAAACGTAGACATAACCGTTCAGAAAGCAATGGGAACCTACTGAACGTATAAGTGGTGCCAGAAACAACGACTCGTTTACTATGGTTAAA
Organism: Arion vulgaris; assembly: GCA_020796225.1. Lineage (NCBI taxonomy): Eukaryota > Metazoa > Mollusca > Gastropoda > Stylommatophora > Arionidae > Arion > Arion vulgaris. Next base: position 4,552 of record JADZMA010000205.1, read on the forward strand.
AAACGTCCTGTCGGAATATTCGCCATTTTCATTTGTCATATATTAGCAGCATGGGATATGTTGTATGATCCGATTAGAACTAAGGAGCTCAGCAATGCAATATCCGGCATGTGGCTCGATTGTTTTATTTTTGAATTTAGCAAGATGTCTCTTTCTTCGAAAATTACCGGTCTGACTTACTTCATTACCTGGTCCCTGTGTATCCTCTGCTTAGATCTCGTTCATATTTCTTGCTTCTGTATCCTCTGAAAAGATCTCCTTCATACTGCTTGCTTGTGTATCCTCTGATAAGATCTCCTTCATACTGCTTGCTTGTGTATCCTCTGATAAGATCTCCTTCATACTGCTTGCTAGTTTTCAGATTACAGTTCTGTGGAGAAAAAGAATATGTCAGTTCTTACATATAGATTTGAATAATGAACAATCAACAACTGACTAGTAAATTATTAGTGAGTGCTGAGATGTGGTTTTATAAAAGAATGATGCCAGCCTGCCCAGCGTGTTCGTAGCGCGTTGGACGACGGGTGACAAGCTCCCTGGAGTGCGGGTTCCATTCGCGGGCTGGCGAAAAGACCTGATTCTCCAGATTTATGGTGTTCGTGACACCGAAAGAAGGTTACTATCTTCCATGGCACCGAGAAGAAGAACTGAAAGCTCAAGTGCTTCTGGATCGAAAAAAAAAATAGAAGAATGATGAGGCTATTATGGACAGAGCAAAAAAGATTACAAATGATAATGTTCTCAAAAAAGCAGACGAGAAAAGATCGCTTATGAAACGCTTCAGAAAGAAATCAAGGATATTCTTTGGATTTGTTATTAGTAGAGAGATGCTTTGATACCTTTTGATTATCGCAAGATAAAGGGAATACAAAAATCGAGTCCGACAGACAGGACATAATCTAAGCAGATTAACGTCATAACACTGCGGGGAAACATCATAACTCATAGTTAGAAGAGACAGAGAGTTGTAGATGAACATAATAACATAACTAGAAGAGACAGAGAGTTGTAGATGAACATAATAACATAGCTAGAAGAGACAGAGAGTTGTAGATGAACATAATAACATAACTAGAAGAGACAGAGAGTTGTAGATGAACATAATAACATAGCTAGAAGAGACAGAGAGTTGTAGATGAACATAATAACATAGCTAGAAGAGACAGAGAGTTGTAGATGAACATAATAACATAACTAGAAGAGACAGAGAGTTGTAGATGAACATAATAACATAAATAGAAGAGAAGAGAGTTGTAGATGAACATAATAACATAGCTAGAAGAGACAGAGAGATGTAGATGAACATAATAACATAACTAGAAGAGACAGAGAGTTGTAGATGAACATAATAACATAACTAGAAGAGACAGAGAGTTGTAGATGAACATAATAACATAGCTGAAGAGACTAGAGAGATGTAGATGAACATAATAACATAACTAGAAGAGACAGAGAGTTGTAGATGAACATAATAACATAACTAGAAGAGACAGAGAGTTGTAGATGAACATAATAACATAGCTAGAAGAGACAGAGAGTTGTAGATGAAATATAATATAACTAGAAGAGACAGAGAGTTGAAGATGAACATAATAACATAGCTAGAAGAGACAGAGAGGGGTAGAAAACATAAAAACATAGCTAGAAGAGAAGAGAGTTGTAGATGAACATAATAACATAACTAGAAGAGACAGGGGTTGTAGATGAACATAAAAACCCATAGCTAGAAGAGACAGAGATGTAGATGACCATAATACATAGCTAGAAGAGACAGAGAGATGTAGATGAACATAATAACATAACCTAGAAGAGAAAAGAGAGATGTAGATGAACATAATAACATAGCTAGAAGAGACAGAGATGTAGATGAACATAATAACATAACTAGAAGAGACAGAGGTTGTAGAAAGAACATAATAACATAACTAGAAGGACAGAGAGTTGTAGATGAACATAATGACATAACTAGAGAGACAGAAAATGGATGAACATAAACATAGCTAAAAGAGACAGGGCTTGTAGATGAACATAATAACATAACTGAAGAGACAGAGAGTTGTAGATGAACATAATAACATAACTAGAAGAGACAGAAGTTGTAGATAACATAAAACATAGCCTGTTGGTATGTCATTTGATGCTAATGATCTGCATTTGTAGATTATTTAGGTTTTTTCACACATATTTCTCAATATCATAGTCTCACAATTATGTACGTATGTCCACTGTTGATTACGTATTTGTGTTTCATCTCTTTCTCTTGATACTTTATCCCAGTGGCGGCTCGTCATTAAGGACTCGTCAAAAAATTATCACGAGCCGCACTGCTTTATCCATTGCTCACAATTCGAACTGTGTTTCTAGACTAAATGCCAAGCTTTCAATGCGTGTTTCTAAATTTACTGCCAAGTCTTCAATGTGTTTATCTTTTTTCAAAAAGTTTTCGGTTCCAAGGTCTTAAGGTTCAATTATCAAGGTTTTCCAAAACACGATTTAAAGGATTCTTGTGCTGATTTTATTAATAAACAAACGTGTTACATTTCTTCTCCGTCTATGATAATTCTTTAGTTCTATTCTTGTGTCAATTATGAAGTCATTTTAGTTTTTTTTCTTGAAAAATTTGTTTACATAATCTAACAGATTTCAAATAAAAATGTGTTTTGTTATTGAATGATTTACAACATGACATTGATATTTCTATGTGAGTGTAGAAAGTGTAACGATAGCATGGAATTATGAGCATATAATGATTGTATTTCGAGGACAGCACGTATGTGTTTCCTTTCACATCTCGTTTATCCCTTTTGTCTCTTTAATTTGCTGTATTAAATTTCACCATTTAGTTTCATTTATTATTTTATTTGTGAACTTTCTCTGGTTTGTATCTTCTCGTTCTGGGGGTTTTTTCTCATCCTTTCTCTTATTTTTTCTGTATATGATCAATGTTTGTGTTCAGACGTGGGGTTTCCCAGGACATTATTTTCGTTGTTGTACAATAAGAAAAATTTGTTGATTATTTGTGTATATTATGTTTTTCAGCCATGATTTTTCCCAATAGCTTTTGGAAGAAACTTTGGGGCTAGTGTTTGTCTAGGGGGTATAGTTTTTTTGTTAATGTGTTTAAGTTATTACTAATTACTAAACCCCCAAAAGATCAAGAGGGAAAGTGAAAAAAAGATGATAAAAATTTTCCAAACACTTTCCCAGTGAAACTTGGTCTCTAAAAAAAAAATCACAAAACGCTCACCCGTGAAATAAATGCTTGGGGAAGGCGGGGGTCCCCGGGGAAAGAAAATAAATGGGAATCAGAAGAAGGGGCCTTCATGCCGAATACATTGAAAGACAAAGATGGTAATTTGGGAAATTTTTTGAGTGAAATCAACCAAACCCCAAAAGCATACAAAATACTAGAGCCAAAGGAAGACCAAAAAAGATGGATAGACAATATCAGAACCCACTTTTAAACACGGGTACAACACACAAGGGCGACTCATCTGGCCTAGAACCCAAATTAAATCTCCCCTCCCTACCTTTAAAGGCAAAAGTGGACGCCAACTCATCTTCCACCTGGGGAAAAGACAATGGTTTAAAGTTATTATCGGATGAAGCGTGTTTTGTTTTTTTTTATTTGGGGTGAATCTGTAATGCCCCTCAAAAGGGCCGCCCTGTGGCAATCGTTTAAAAATACTAATAAAAAAAAAATTTCTAGTAACAATTTAAAAAAAAATAAATATCAAAAAAAATTGACAATCGTTTTAAAAAAAAAAAAAACTTATTGTACTTTCGAAAAAAGAAGAGCTGTTATTTTGAAATACATTTTTTCTTGAAATTATGATTAGCGTTATAGAAGGGGGGTAAAATTGATCGTCGGGGATGTATTTAGGGGTCAAAACGTCCGTTATCACCACTTTGGACAGATTTTTTACTGAAACCATTATCTCAAATAACTTTTTTATTTTCTTTTTTTTATGTTTATTTGTTTATTGGATTAAAGTTTTTAAGTCGAGAGGGATATTTTAAACCCCCGGAAAATGGGCACGAGGGGGTTGCGGAAATATGGGGGGCTGTCCCCGGACGGGGGGCCCAACGCGAGCGATGCACAGGGGGCCCCACAGGCGGGCGAAAAGCTGCACGGCGGGCCCGAGGCGCGGCTGGCAGAAAACACGGTGGGCACGGCAGGTGGGGGAAGCAAGGGGTGTACGGCCCCGAATATGCAGACAAAACGGGAAAACCCAGCGAGGAAAGCCAGGGGGATCCGCCCCATGGTCTGCTGCCTTGGTTTGTTGAAATCGCTTGGGACAAACCAAACATTGGGCGGGGGGGCAAAAAAGAGTCCACAAAACGACCGGTTCACTGGGCAGATCCCGCCCGGGGGGGAGCCATTAAGATCGCTGCCCCAAAGAAAATAGCAACCCATTGTAGGTTTCTGGGGACGCAAAATAACGGAGAGCAACCCAGAAACGCTGGGTGAAACCGAACACACTACCGAAGGATAAACCCTGAGCTCCAAAGGTACAAAAGGGTTTTGCCGTACGTTTTGTTTTTTATATATCACATTAGAATATAAAAAAGACATAAAAGATCAAAAGTGAAGAACCAGAACAATGTTTTTTTAAATATTTGATTGTGGAAAAAAACATAAACAGGGAAAATCTTTTCTAGAACATCTGAATAACTATTTCAACTTTTATCTTTTATCCCCCCGTGTTCTGGCCCCTTTTTCCTTTTTTAAATCTAACTTCCAAAAAATATCCTTCATGATAGCTATATTACTATCTCATTACTTTTTTTTATCTCATGTGTCTGGGGGAATAAAACGGAAGAAAATAAAAGAAACGGAAAAGAAGCCGACTGTTTGTGCTGGCGCCATTTTATGATGACTTAAAAAATGTGTGGGGTGTCAATGCGTTGGTTGTGGTATGGTGAATGTGCCCAATTGTTTATTTTTTTTTGGGTATGATATTTAAATTTGGAGGTGTACGGGGAAATTTTGTTGGTTCCTGGTTTTATTTTTTTTTGGGGCTATGGTAATTTTTGGAAAGTACAAAATTTGGGAAAAAAAAGGCACGATTCCCATCACCCTTGACCCCCCCTTCACATGTTTTTTCTTCGACGATTTTGGTCAGGGGCGCTAAGTTGTTAAATTAAAAAAAAAATAATGGTTACAGGGGAGGCAAACAGAAAACGCTGAAACCCGGGACACCCCAAAGAAAAAGCAAACCAAAATGGCTGAAGATGTGACGTAAAACACAAATGCAAAGGTCCGTCAGATTACCCCATCATATAATTTATAGGGATCTGGACATCGTCTGGGCGGGGATCGGGGGAGAAAAACATATTATCATCCCTCTAAAAAATTTTTTGTTTTTTAAAAAAAATGACTGATATAAATAAATTCACCTAAACAAAATCCCCTCCCCTATTTTTAATTATAACTAATCATTTAATCATTTTTTTGATATTAAAAACTGATGGGAATTTATTAGCATTATTAAAATTTTCTCCCCTACTTTTTTATCAAAATTTTTTTAGAAGACGCCCCGTTTACAGTCCTTTTTTTGTTGTTTTTCTGCAGACAAATTCTATTATACATTTTCTACCCATTTTAATTTGATTTTTGCTACAAAGTTATTCATTTGAACTGTTAAACTTCAGTTTATTTTAAATATTCGGTAATTTTTTTCTGCTCCCAAAAAGTTATTCATTTGAACTTTAAAATTTCGACTTGATTGAAAAAATTTCTCAAATGTTTGTTTACCCAGTTATAAATCTAACAAATTCAACATTTTCTTGTCAATTTGCTTTTTTTCATTAAAATAAAATGGCAAAAAGGTTGTAATATCTTTATCTTAGATAATTCAATAATAATATCCGCATTTTTTTCTTTTTTTTATTTCATTTTTTTTGGACATCATTTGTTACATTTTGTGTAACTCTAATTTCTCCCTTTTTTTCATTTTTTTTGAAAAAGGGTTTTTGGGAAACGTCGCTCATTTTGTTTTTGTACTTTTTTAAAAAACCCGTCCTCTTTGACATATTTCGTCTATCATACAAAATTCATTAATGTTTTAACTTCTTTTCTTTCCCAAACCCTAATTTTGCTCAATCTTTCACTTTTATTTGGTTGTTTTTTGTTTTTGTGCAGACCAACAAAAATTTGTTTTTTATTGATCAAAATAGTTATGCTTTTTTACGTCGTAATTATTTTGTAAATTTAAAAATTTCCAATTTTTTTTGGGGTTTCCTGCATATCAATCATTTTAAGGGGAAATTTTTAGTTTTAAATTTTTTATGGCAGTTTAAATTATCCCTTTAAAATTTTATATTCTTCATCTCTCCCCTCCAATATTTATTATATATTTTTTTTTTATTTCATTATTTACTCTAAACTCTGTCTATATTTCACCATTACTGCAGTTTTAGGGGGCGATGGTGGAATGGTTAAAGCCCTACCGCGCGAACACGTTTCAATGATTTTTTTTTTGCTGCGGCTAAAAAATCAACCCCCCCAAAACTCGGTGACCCTTAATTGGGTATAAAACCCACTCGTCAATCTCTCATCGCCAAAAGACGTACAAAAGGGGAACGACAGTTTTTTTTTTTTTTTTTTGAAAATGTCCTTTCAAATTTCTTTCCAATTTTTTCTTAGTCAGGTGTCAGTAAGGTCTATTAACGTTTTGGGGCCCCTTTCTGATCCTTTTTACTATTGTTTATTGTTTTTTTACTTAAAAGAGTTTACATTGAAGGGAATGTACTTTTTTTATTCTTGTCAAAAAAAGACATTGTGGCCTGGGGGTAGTGACTCGGTTTTTAAACCCGAGCCTGAGTTCGAATCACCTGGGACATTTTGGGAAATTTTTCCCTGGATTTTAAAAGGAGATGGCCGACCGTTCAGAAAAAATGGAAAACTTGAAATAATAATACCTAAAAAAACCCCAAAACAGCTTTAAAAGTGGGGTTGATTCAAAGTTTTTAAAGGGGATATGAAATTAATTTAAACACAACATGCCAGAAGTGTGTTTTGTATTGTTAAATGTTTCAGTTTTTTATTCTTTTTTTTTAGTTTGTTTTAAATAAACAATTGGGTCATAGTATAAACAGAGTATTTTTAAATTTAAATCTTCTTGTGTATTATTCTCATTTTATTTATACGAAAAACCCACTCTAATCAAACACTCTGGGTGACTTTTGTGCTTCACGTTTTGTATAAAATTTTGTTTTAACTTGTGTGTGCTTTCTGTTGTTGTATAGTAAATTTAGTTGTGTCTCGTGTGCTTTCGGGGTTTTATAGTAAATTTAGTTGTGTCTCGTGTGTGCTTTCTGTTGTTTTATAAAATTTAAGTGTGTCTTGTGTGTGCTTTTTTGCTGTTGTATAGTAAATTTGGGTTTTTCTGTGTTGCTTTTGTTTTTGTATATAAAATTTTAAGGGAATGTGTCTTCTCTGCATTTTCAGAAATTTAAATTTCTGGGTTGATGTGGTGTCCTTTTTATTCTTCATTTGTATATTGCTTACCGTGTCAGGTTTTGTTAGCTGCGTTATATAGTGGAAATAGATGCCCTTCCACGTTGATGTTTGCTGGTTTGCCCAAATTTCCCCATTTTTTGGCCGTTGAGAAAAGCAAATACAAACCTAATACATTTTATCAGTACATCAAATATTATGAAAACCGGTTTCACTTGTTATACAGGGTTCAATAAAACGACCCGGGGAAACCCAAGTTGCCATTTATTTATTTTTGCTTTTTAATTTTTTTAACGTTCTGACTACCGCCTGTCACATTTGTTATCCCCTTTCCCCTACAAATTACACAATTAAAAAACCTTTGACCTATACTACGTCAAAACTGAACCTTTTTTCATAAACATATCCCGTTTAAACTCCTTCAGACGCCTTTCCCCCAACGACGGGCCTTTTTTATCTTGAACACCTGTGGCAGAAACGCGCTGAAGAAACTACACTTTTTGTATTGATAAAAAATGAAATGGGGGTTTATTATATGTTTCAATGACTTAAACCTTGTGTTTTAAATTGTTAAAAAAAGGGGTTTTTGTTGATTAAAACCTTTGTGGATGTATTATTTTTAAATATTTTTTTTCGAAATGAAATAATTTTTTTTCTGTATTTCTTTTTTTCCCGTTGATTTTCAAAATGCTGTTTCCCCCTGGCTGATCTTAGAGATTAAGTATTGCCCTTTCGTTATCCTTCAAGATTTCCGGAATTTTTTGGAATTCTAATGTATTTCTGATCAAACGTAAACCATTAATCTTAAACCTTTCTTTTTTTTATCCCTTCTTAAACATGTGCTTTTCCCAGTTCTTCAAATTTTCAAAAAAATATGTTTGTTTTTATCTAATTGCATTTTTTTTTGACAAAATTAAAAATTTAAAGGAAGGGTTTACTTCTGATGGTTTCCATGGTTGGGCTCTCTCCCCCAAAAATTAAAGCCATCTGCCGAGTTTTTCAAAGGGGGGAACTGTAGTTCCGGCCAATCCTGGGGGCTTGGAAAAAAAGCCAGTGAACAGAACGGGGCGGTCGGTTCAACCCCCCGACCTTCGACTCCGGCGAGGAACCCTTAGCCCGAACCGCAACACGATATTGCAAGAGAAACTTCCCGTTGAAAAATTTGTTGGATGTCACCGTGACACATGTTTTTTTGTTTATAATCAATAGGGAGCTTCTTGGGAGTGCAGGGGTGGTACTCCCCAATAAAAATCAGTCATATATTATATTATATTTTTTTGGACCTTTAAAATATAACGTCTAAACAATTTTCCATACCCCTTTTACCCGGGGCTGTTTTAAATTTTTTGTGGAATTGGCCTGATATTTTCGTCTTTATTAGTTTGTTAAGTTTTTTCGTGGTTTTTATAAATGCTTTTTTATTTAACCCCTTTTCCTTTCTTTTAACTTCCCTTTAATGCTTACTTTGTGAGAAGATTATTTCAGAAATCTTCCTATGTTTAAAAATTCCATCTTCTTTTCTTATAGGGTTGTTTCTAGTGGTTCAGACATTTTTCTGACTTTCCTTCGAATTTTTTTATTTAATTATTTTTAAAAATTCCTTCTTTTTTATTTTTTTAAAAAATCCCAAAAAAAATATTCTGGATGTTATAATATAAAAATCAGTTCTCCACAATAAACCATTTAAAAAAACAGTAAAAATTTTCACACAAAGGGTTTTAAAACAAAGTTGAGCGCCGTCTCTACACTAGATTCGTGATGAATCTTAAGCAGTGGGTTGAAAGAAAAAATGGATATAATTATGGAAAAAAATTTTTCAAGACCTCATGAACAAAATTTCCTCCCGACCTGGGGGAACTCAACATTCCCCTTATAAACTAGGGAAAAAATCAAACGTTTCCCCCTTCAACAGGTGGGACAGAAGAAAAACATGTCCTGCAAAGGGAATCCTCTCCCCGGATGAGATTTAAGCGATGTGACCACCCCGTCGATCTAAAAACTAAATTTCGTGGAAACCCTGCAGACCTGAAGCTGACTGCCCAATTTGGGTCTACAGTGGATTAAGGCGTGACCAATGATCATAGAGAAAAGAAGACTTTTTAGTAACATTATTCCCCTAGAATGTAAAATCACAGATAGAATAATATATTATTTATAACAGAAGATCAACGATAACATCTAATAACGTTGTGTAATAACAGAAGGTCAAATAAACATATGTAATGACGTTGTTAATAACAGAAGGTCAATGATAAACATCTGTAATGACGTTGTGTAATAACAGAAGATCAACGATAAACATCTGTAAAACGTTTGTAATAACAGAAGATCAACGATAAACATCTGTAATAACGTTGTGTAATAACAGAAGATCAACGATAAACATCTGTAATAACGTTGTGATAACAGAAAATCAACGATAAACATCTGTAATGACGTTTGTAATAACAGAAAGTCAATGATAAACATCTGTAATGACGTTGGTTAATAACAGAAGGTCAACTATAAACATCTTAATAACGTTGTTAACAGAAATCAATGATAAACATCTGTAATGAGTTGTGTAATAACGAAGATCAAGATAAACATCTGTAATGACGTTGTGTAATAACAGAAGGTCTGATAAAACATCTGTAATGACGTTGTGTAATAACGAAAGTCAATGATAAACATCGTAATGACGTTTGTAATAACAGAAGGTCAATGATAAACATGTAATGACGTTGTTAACAGAAGGTCAATGATAAACATCTGTAATGACGTTGGGATAACAGAAGGTCAATGATAAACATCTGTAATGACGTTGTGAATAAAGAAGGTCAATGATAAACATCTGTAATGACGTTGTGTAATAGAGGTCAATGATAAACATCTGTAATGACGTTGTGTAAACAGAAGGTCAATGTATAACATCTGTAATGACGTGTAATAACAAAAGTCAATGATAAACATCTGTAATGACGTTGTGTATAACAGAAGATCAATGATAAACATCTGTAATAACGTTGGGTATTTTTTAAAAAACCCTTCTATATACCTCGAGATATAATGGGTAATACTGTATTAGCTCTATTATTTGACCGTCGGCACACGATGGGTGATGTTAACGTGTCCCCCATTTCTTAATGCTTTTCCTTTTCCAATTGAGGTTTGCCCTAGACTTACAGTCAAAAAATATTCCAGGTATTTTGGTTAAACCCCGACCACTGTCAGAAAGGGTTACTAAAACTACGCTATACGGCTCTGGACTTTTATACTAATTATTTAATAATAACTTACCACCATCTATCCCCCTACCTTTTGGGATTTTGGGTAAAATAAATCTGCAACTAAAGCACTCCGTTCCCTAGTGACTGTGATTAAGATAGTTGCCCACATAACACCCTTTCCCTGGGAGTCTTACTTTTAACAATTTTTGCAAAGTAAACAATAAAAGGAGTACATCTTGGACATTTTTTATAAACGGGTTAATGTTTTACTAACCCTTTCCCATTAACCTGACATTCCAATTTGAACTCCCTGATCTTCTGCCCTTGGGTGATCGGCCTTCATTTCACAACTATTTTGGGTGGTAAATTTTTTTTCCATTATTTCGTTTTCCCCATTCAACAAAATAAATTCTTTTTTTTCTTCTTTTTTAAACATCTTAATTTTGTTAATTTTTGTGTAGATTTCCATTGTTATATTTTATTTTTCCAACCCTTTTTGCTCGCGTCGGATAAAAAAGAGTTTTGGAAATGATGTGTGTGACTTAAAAATAGTGTCTTTCTCCCTCTGTTATCTCTTTGGGTTCTTTTTTGTCCCCGGCCTTTGTTTGTATCCATTGTATCAACAGCATTTTTTTGACTCACGTTTTCTTTTTATGTAAAGAAAAGGGAACCCTTTCATATTGTTATGGTAAAACGTGTCGGCCTGTATTTTAAAAAATCGACCAATGGGTGATGGCGCATCCCCCGGGCCCGCCTTCTTTGCGCATGTCTGGTACCCGTTGGGGCGGGATCGCCTGAGCCGTCGGGTCGGGAAAATTTTCCGCTTTGCGGGCTGAACCCCAACCAAGCCTTGGGGGTTCACAACAACTCGTCGGCCCATCTGTATGTTTTTGAACCAATTATATTTTTTTTTTTTTGATGAAGTTAACTTGATTTTTACCCACTTTTTCCCCTGATGTTTTCATTTTCAGACGGTCTCTTCTTTTACCCCTTCATTCGGGGTGAACCTTTTCTCTTCTGACTAGTTTTTTCTATCATTTGATGTCATCTCAGGTTTAAAACTAATAGAAAGGGGAAAAATTTGTTGAACATTGCTCTTTTTTTTTTCATAGTGACATGTTTTTATCTTAAAATTGTGTCACATTTTTATTTATATTTTCATATCATTTACTGTCTTTATGTAGGAAATACCTTCTTCTTCGGCCCATATTGGGCTTGTTAACAATTTCTTTGTGATTTGTATATAATCTGAGACTAAGTGCGATTGTATGTTGTACCAGTTATGCACCTATAAGTATTTCAAAACATCCGATTTCCCAACGCTTTTTACTTAACTAGGAAAGCTTTTCATAGGCATCTCTACACCTCAGTCGCCTCTTACGACATGCTCTGTAGCTCACAGTGTTACTAATATGTGCTCCCTTTGCAAGTCCCGTCAACACACGTACGATCACAATAAACTAACAATGAATCTCTCACATATTTTGCAATCTAAATCAATCAAATGAAATTGTAATGTTTTCCTCCGCTGGAGATCGTGATTTTATTTGTGATTTACTATCAGCCATGACAGTAAACCGTCTGTATATAATGAAATAACATACCTGTTTATCTGATGTGAAATCTGAGTGTAAATTATATTCAATAAACTCAATAGAATTTGTTATCAGCGGTATCCTAGATCAGGTGTGTAATGGAAACATTATCCAGCGTTACTAATGGATTCATTCTTTCTTTGTATTTGTGTTCTTGTTTGAATGTTTCTTTTTTAAGACATCATCATCATCATCATCATCATCATTATCATCATCATCATCATCATCATCAAATAGCTTGTTCTTTCTGAACCTGGCTCCTATGACAGCAGTCCCTGTTGTATTTCTGTTCTGTAAGTGACCGGCGTCAGCAGCTGTTTTAATCAATACATGACACAATATAAAGAAAATATAGATGGCTGGGCTAGCACATATCAGAGGGAGCTGCCATGGATCGAAATGACATTATTCACACATTGAGAGAGTCTTTCCGAACAGAGGAGTTTCAGGGCTGTGAATCCACTCGCTGACCAGATTGAGAGAGATGGGTGTCAATATTGGTGCAGCCGAAAGAACGACTGACGCTGCTGATTTGTTGAGGCGGAGATCGAGCACCTATGAACATGCCCAGAGTGCTATGATGATAGTTCTCATCTAACGGATAACTGATAAAGAAAAACATCGTATGTTACATGCCGTAGAAGTCTAACGAAGGTGTAGCGTACTTACGTTCTCGGAGCAAACCAATAAAATATAACCTGTAGTTAACTGTTTAATAAAACGAATACAAAAAGAACAATAAATAAAAACAATGCTAGCAGTCCAAGTGAAGCCCCCACAAAAATAAGTATGTTTTGTGCTGAGAAAGTAAAATATATGATGTGTGTGTGTGTGTTATTGTAAAATATAAACATACTGTTATATTTATTATATCTCTATACAACACCGCCCATTACAAATGACATCATTGAATGTATAACACAGGAGCCGCTTTGTAAAGCTATACTTAAAGCGTCGTCGACCTCGTATCAAATAATAATTTTACAGTTAGTGACATTTACAGTTACAGTGACTATTTATTTCAGATCTGTGTTCATCATTAAATTTAACACTGTATTATGTCCTTTGTCAATTATAATATTGTCCAACCATTACAATCGCACTTTTGTGATTTTCCGACCAAGATTTGCGTGAGTTGTTTTTTCTCTTCTAATTGATTAATTTGCTTGTTAGTAGTTTTTTGTAATACTTTGTGTCATTTTTTTAGTATCTCTGATAGTCAGTTTCTTTTGCTGCCCTTTTATATATTTATTGGTTCCATATGTGTTCTCATCATAACACTGCTGGCATATGATATTGTTATCATCCTCAGTCCATGTTGCTAAGGGCACATATGACAATGTTTTCTGCTGATACCTAATCATATACATGTCTGTAACTCTCTGCAAACGTCCTCCTTCATGTGCGCTTAGCCCTCCATTTCCGCTGTTAATGGGGTGCCCACTTCATTGTATGCCTTGATCCCCTTTTCTGTTGTTCCAGGCCCTATCCAGTGCATCGTCATCGTCTCTTTTTTACTTATTTTGTCATGTCTTCCATATCAGTTGTTCAGAAGTGTTTTCTCTTTTCTTCTCTCTATCACCGCTATTAATTCCCGGCGTAAAGTTTGATGCCTGGTATTGCGCTTCTGACTGATTTTGCGTGGGCCTATATTACCATTTTTCAGGCATCTTCAACCATATGGACAGCCTGCCGACTTCGAGGGACTTAGCTTAGATCCTTTAGAGTGATCGTTAGAGACCAATGTCCTTGAATCTTTCTCGGCAGAGTTAGTTTAGTGAGGGCATATCGTGTGCCTTCTCTAACGGCTTTCCCGCCCTTGGGGAGGTCGTTCCATACACAACGTAAGATACCACTCCTTAATGATCTTTTAGTGTCGTAAATGTAAGCTTAGATCTACGCCAAGAGTATTAGCTACATGCGCTGACTGGGTGAGTTGCTAAGGTAAAGACCCGAACGATCTCGACACTTCTAGAGCTAGTCACAGAAAGTATCACCTTTTGTGTTGCTTTGTCAAACAAACGATCGTCATGTTAGTAGTATGCTTAGCCTTTATGTGATCTAAGCCTATGACATTTGGACATTATCTGTAGGATGATCGGATTCCAAAAGTATTTGCGTCTACAGTCAAGCTTGGGATGTACCAGTCACTTTGCATTATCGGCTATACTTTTTTTATCCACGTGAGTTTGTTCCTGAGTAGGAGTATTCTCAGCCGCTTCGGGGCGCGTGTCGTTACTTGCAATTTGCAAGGAGTTTGCCCTGTATTTTACCTGTCTCCGGGAAACACTGATCTGGGGCTACACACAGATATTCTAGAGGGTCGTTTCAATCGGCGCTATCAACGCAACTGAGGTTTTGCGCTCGCCGCTATCACCCACCTCAGTTCTTTCAGGGATGTTAGTTGTTATTGCAACAGTATCCCGCCCGGTTGTCCAAAGGAGGGCAGTTTCATTAGGCACTAGAACGCAACGTTTGTGATTTGCGCTTGTTCAACCATTCCCACCTCAGTTCTTCCGGGGATGTTAGTTGTTTGAACAGTATCTTGCCCGATTGTCCTAGGGAGGCAGTTTCGTTATGCTCTGAACGCAAATTTAGAATTTACCCAACGTTACTCGGCTCTTTACCAATAGGTTTCTCCGCGCTTTGCCCTCATGTACGGGTTTCCACATACCTTCCATGTAGCGTCCGATGATTGCGCTGCCGTGTAAACCGAGACTTTTGATTCGTTACGCACCTTTCTTATTGATTCTAGCCTAGAGCTGACAATTTGTTTGTAGGCTCTTACTCCTGGGCAGTTGGTCCTTTTTCAATTTGATGCACCTCTCATCCTTCGTGTGCAGCCTTTCCCATCGGACGGAAGTGCTACTTTGTGTTCACCTCTACCGTCGCATTTCCGTACCCAGGAACTGCTCTGACACAGAGCTTGCCTCGTGCACTGAGTTTTGCTCCACTTGTCGTTTTGGGATGACCTCTCATTCCTTTAATTCGGTCATTTACTCCAGGGGAGTTAGCATTTTGATCTCGATCGCTCGTACGCTGTCTCCTACCTTTTTAGCTTGGGCAATTTTATCGGAAATCTCTAGGAGATACGTGAGTTATTCAGCGATTTTCGGCCTTCAAAAGAATCGAGAGATCAACATGCATAGTACGGAAACAATCGAGTGATGCTCAGAGAACAAGGGTCGTAACTCCCAAGTACTAACATACCGGAATTGCGTGTCATAACGCGTCTATAGAGACTGGAAGTTTTATCGGTCGCATAAATACATCTAAATATTTTTGTGAATACTAAACAGAATAATTACTGTATGTTTATTTTCTTCTGCCCTGGTATAGGTGTGCGGCGCACACCTAGCACGCATGGAGACTACGCCCCTGGTTATATGGATTATTTTGAAAAAAAGTATGTATAGCTAGTCTTCTGTGAGAAAAATTGTTTATTATCTTGAACATATTTTTCTGTAACAAGTATATGCTCTGTAACGTGATTCTGTTATGTAATGTCATCTGTAAGTTTAATTGTTCAGAAAGACATATCATAAGTCTGATGTTAATTGTAAACTTTAAAACTAAGGATATTTCGCTTTGTTATTTTATTTTCTCGAATCCGTTTATATCAATTTTGTTAAGTTTAGATGTTCAATTGCATCATTGAATCTACAGAATTAAAGACAGGTTGAAAGTAAGATGGAAGACTCGACATGGTATAACACGTATAAAGACAACAGATTGACTTTGTCACTGTTGTCCCCATATTGTACTACTTGTTTCCCATATTGCACTGGATGTCCCCATATTGTACTGGTTGTCCCCAATATGCACTGGATGTCCCCATATTGCACTGGTTGTCCTCATATTGCACTGGATGTCCCCATACTGCACTGGATGTCCCCCATATTGCACTGGTTGCCCCCATATTGCACTGGTTGTCCCCATATTGCACTGGATGTCCTCCCATATTGCACTGGATGTCCCCCATATTGCACTGGATGTCCCCCCATATTGCACTGGATGTCCCCCATATTGCACTGGATGTCCCCAATATTGCACTGGTTGTCCCCACATATTGCATGTCTACTCACCACAAAATGGCTACACCACCTGCCGAAAGTATTACATAAAGCACGAAATCCTAGCTCCTGAATAATTTAGGCATATCGGAAAAGATTCACCCATGAACAAACAGAAAGGTCCAAATTCAACCACGATCCTAGAAACGCAAGGCAACTTAGCTACAAACCCCTAGTGCGTCCAAACGACAAATTCTGTCACATATCAACTAACATCATTACTCAGACATTCAAACGTCTCCCTGCCAGCTAAAGAACAAACATTTATAAGCATTGTCATTCATACTTTATGCTACCAGTGCTAAATATGAACAATAAATAAAGCAAAGGCAAACAAAGAAAAAAACCCACAAAGGAAATGTGTTGTCTTCAAAAGGTCAACAGAAACGAAAGAAGAGACAGAGTCACAGATACCAGCATCAAGAGACAATTTGAACGAGATCCTCCATAAACAACATCGAAAACACAATGAAATGATTTAATAATGCAGACACAATGCTGTTTATAAAGCCTTCCAACTGAGAACATGGGATGATAGTCGAGAGAAAAATCAAGGAAAAGAAGGATAGTTGTGGTTTCGGAATCTTAGTCCTCGACACTTAGCTACAACCAGGTAGCAGTGCTCGACACTTAGCTACAACCAGGTAGCAGTGCTCGACACTTAGCTACAGCCAGGTAGCAGTGCTTGACATTTAGCTCAACCAGGTAGCAGTCCTCGACACTTAGCTACAACCAGGTAGCAGTCCTCGACACTTAGCTACAACCAGGTAGCAGTGCTCGACACTTAGCTACAACCAGGTAGCAGTGCTCGACACTTAGCTACAACCAGGTAGCAGTCCTCGACACTTAGCTACAACCAGGTAGCAGTGCTCGACACTTAGCTACAACCAGGTAGCAGTCCTCGACACTTAGCTACAACCAGGTAGCAGTGCTCGACACTTAGCTACAACCAGGTAGCAGTGCTCGACACTTAGCTACAACCAGGTAGCAGTGCTCGACACTTAGCTACAACCAGGTAGCAGTGCTCGACACTTAGCTACAACCAGGTAGCAGTCCTCGACACTTAGCTACAACCAGGTAGCAGTGACGACAAATGAAGAAAAGAAGCGTACATTAAATGTTGTGACCACGTCAACAATATAATTAAAATATTTTTGCATGTGTTGTCAGGGGCTTGCAAGGGAGCAAATGACAGTAACACTGAGACCTACACGGCATTTTGTAAGAGTCGGCTGAGGTAGGGGCCTAGAAAAGCTACTCTAGTAAATAAAAAGCGTCACAGAAATTGGATGTGCTGTTCTACTTTTAGGCGCATAACTGGCACAATGTACAATCGCTCTTAGGATCAGATCAGATACAGATTAAAAACAGTGATTTAACAAGTGATCGATAAGGAGCGCTGGAAGAAAAAGAAAAATATTTATTTGTGGAATCAAAATATGATTTTATCTATACATAACAACGAATGACAACTTCCACTTGGTATGAAAACTCTCGTTGGTGTAAAATCTTGTTTGCATTTCCATGAACGTGGCTTTAGATTGGTAATGAACACTAATGAAAGCACATACATAAGCATGCATAAACATACATAATACATAGACACATACATCATACATAGCACATACATACATACCTTAACACATACATACATACATAACACATACATACATGCATAGACACATACATACATCATAGACACATACTATATACATAGACACATACATACATAAAGACAATAATACATACATACATAGACACATACATACATACATAGACACATACATACATACATAGACACATACATACATACATAGACACATACATATACATAAGCACATACATACATACATAGACACATACATACATACATAGACACATACATACATACATAGACACATACATACATGCATAGACACATACATACATACATAGACACATACATACATACATAGAACCTACATACATAATGACACAACATACATACATAGACACATAAAATACATACATAGACACATACATACATACATAGACACATACATTATCATAGATACACACCATACATACATAGACACATACATATACATAGACACATACATACATACATAGACATATACATACATAGACACATACATACATACATTAACATGCGTATATACGTACGCACTACACAGAAACACAGACATGTAAAATAAACATTGCTTTATCTACACTAAAACGCCAGACAGTAAAAGTAAGGACATCAAGAAAGAATAGAAACTTATCAAAAACTCGAATTATTGATGATTGTAAACACGTGTTTGACGTATCTCATTCATTTTCGTTTTAGATTTCGAAACTCGAAACTCTTTTCTTTGTAAAATTAGATAACACGTGATGCTGTAACAGAAACCGATTTGTTAGAGCTGATTTGTTTTATAGTCACGGAGTTAAACACTTTTATTGTATTTCATTTAATTATGCACATTTGCTGAGTTTATTTGTATATTTATTATTGAAAACAAGAATGAACTAATTGTTTTGTACAGGTCAATTCCACCAAATCGGAGAGTTTATAAGATGTGATAGGAAGAGTTGCTAGAATGTTTAGTTAGGTAATAATGAGTGGCTAGAATGTTTAGTTAGGTAATAATAAGTTGCTAGAATGTTTATTAGGTAATAATAAGTTACTAGAATGTTTAGTTAGATAATAATGAGTGACTAGAATGTTTAGTTAGGTAATAATAAGTTGCTAGAATGTTTGTTAGGTAACAGTCAAGTTGCTCAGAATGTTTATTTAGATAATAGTAAGTTGCTAGAATGTTTAGTTAGATAATGATAAGTTGCTAGAATGTTTAGTTAGGTAATACTGAGTTGCTAGAATGTTTAGTTAGGTAATACTGAGTTGCTAGAATGTTTAGTTAGGTAATACTGAGTTGCTAGAATGTTTAGTTATGTAATACTGAGTTGCTAGAATGTTTAGTTAGATAATAAAGTTGCTAGAATGTTTAGTTAGATAATAATGACTTCTAGAATCTATGGTAGATAATAATGACTTGCTAGAATCTATAGGTAGATAATAATGACTTGCTAGAATCTATAGGTAGATAATAATGACGATCTCCCCGAAGATCAATTCTTCTGCTTCTTCGAACACTTCATATCGACCACTTGTTAAACCACTCTTTGTGAATCGTATGTAATCTAAGCCTAAGAGCGATTGTACGTTGTGCATGTTATGCTCCTATAAGTAGAAAATCAACATTCACATATCACCGTGGAGCTATTTACAACACATATACTACATAAAACCGAGTAGAAGTATAAGAGCTTCAAATCTCCCTGATTATCAAAGAAGAGAATGGATAGATCTGACATTATGACACCTCATAGAGTGGGGTAGCAAAGAGGACCAGCTCCATCCAGCTCTTCTTTATATTGTTCATCTCTGTTTCAAATCCGTTTCTGCGTATTTCTGAGCCGCCCCTTCTTTTGCTGTCCCTGCGGTTTCAGGAAACTGACTCTTCTGTTATATTCCTAAGATTTTCGCAAAGTGTGTCCTATCCAGCACCATCATCTGTTTTTAACCTCTTGGTTCATTAGAATCTATCATGTTTTCTCTCCAAATGTTCCTTATTTGTGATCCTATCATACTATCTCAGTCCCTCTATTCTGTCTTATATCTCCATAAGTTACTTATTTGTGACCCTATCATACCATCTCAGTCCCTCTATTCTGTCTTGTTCTCTCTATAAGTTCCTCATTTATGAGCCTATCATACCATCTCAGTCCCTCTATTCTGTCTTGTTCTCTCCATAAGTTCTCATTTGTGAGCCTATCTATACCATCTCAGTCCCTCTATTCTGTCTTGTTCTCTCCATAAGTTCCTCATTTGTGATCCCTATCATACCATCACAGTTCCTCTATTCTGTCTTGTTCTCTCTATAAGTTCCTCATTTATGAGCCTATCATACCATCTCAGTCCCTCTATTCTGTCTTGTTCTCTCCATAAGTTCCTCATTTGTGATCCTATCATACCATCACAGTTCCTCTATTCTGTCTTGTTCTCTCTATAAGTTCCTCATTTGTGATCCTATCATACCAACACAGTTCCCTCTATTCTGCGCAGACAAAAGTTGATGAACGTTTGCAATTTATGCGTTATTATTTTAGCCGCTCTCCATGTTTCTGACCCATACGTCTTGACTTATAAATGAATACATTAGTGCTATATTACCAAATTTATAAAAATAAGATAACAATAGTAAAAAAGACACCAACTGAAACTGAAATCCTTGTCTTTCACAATCATATAATATCACAGTATTTTACTAAAAATATACGTGACGTTGCTGTCTAGGAAGAAATCATTTAATCCTCTTTTAGTGTCACTATTTTATGGACATACTATCTAATCAGATCAAATCCAGCATTGGATTCAGTCATAACCGATAGGTTCCAGAATTTCAGGAGAGATGGAAATATACATACGGGTGAAGAAGAAGTTAGAGGAAGCATATAAGTATAGTTAGATAATTAAAAATACTTTAGTTACTGGTTTCGAAATCTCAGATCAGATTGTGTTTGAATTATCTATGAAGAAAGAGCATTTTGTGAAACTTGCAACATTATGATTTAGAACAACTGTAATGTATTATCTATACTAAGAAATGTCAATATACTATGTATATATAAGAAAATGTCAATATACTATGTATCAAATGGAAAAGCTACAAAGAAGGTAAGGTAGTTTACAAAGTAAAAATAAACAAGATGTAATACATATTGAATTGTAGGTTTCATATTTTTAATGGCAGTCGTTCATTCATTCATTCAATCCATTCGCTAATTCATTCGTTCGTTCAATTTTCCATTTATCCATCAATCCATCCATGAATCTATCCATCTATCCGTTCCATCCGTTTCATCCGTTCAATCCATCCATCCATCCATCCATCCATCCATCCATCATCCATCCATCATCCATCATCCTTCCTTCCTTCCTTCCTTCCTTCCTTCCTTCCTTCCTTCCTTCCTTCCTTCCTTCCTTCCTTCCTTCCTTCCCTTCCTTCCTTCCTTCCTTCCTTCCTTCCTTCCTTCCTCCTTCCCTTCCTTCCTTCCTTCCTTCCTTCCTTCCTTCCTTCCTCCTCCTCCATTCCTTCCTTTCTTCCTCATTCCATTCCTTCTTCTTCCCTTCCTTTTTCCCTTTCTTCCTTCCTTCCTTCCTTCCTTCCTTCCTACATTCCTTCCTTCCTTTCTTCCTACATTCCTTCCTTCCTTCCTTCCTTCCTTTCTACATTCATTCCGACATTCATTCATTCCTTCCTTCCTTCCTGCCTGCCTTCCTTCCTTCATCCTCCCTCCCTCCTCCCTTCCTTCCTTTCTCCTTTCCTTCCCTCCTTCCGTTCCTTCCTTTCTTCCTTCCTTCCTCCCTCCATTCCGTTCCTTCCTTCCGTTCCTTCCTTTCCTTCCGTTCCATCCTCCCATCCGTTCCTTCCTTCCTTCATCCCCCTCCCCCTCCCTCCTTCCTTTCTCCTTTCCTTCCTCCTTCCGTTCCTTCCTTTCTTCCTTCCTTTCTTCCTTTCTTCTTTCCTCCTCCATTCCGTTCCTTCCTTCCGTTCCTTCCGTTCCTTCCGTTCCTTCCTTTCCTTCCGTTCCATCCTCCCATCCGTTCCTACCTTCCTTCGATTCTTTCTTCCTACTTCCATCCGTTCCTTCCTTCCTTCCGTTCCTTCCTTCCTTCCGTTCCTTCCTTCCTTCCTAGTCAGTATGAACATTAGAGATCATCATTAATAGACGAAGATGATGGTGGATTAAGAATGTATATCGTATGTCAGTATGGACATTGGCAGGACAGTACTCCGATGGACAGCGGATTGGAAAAGAAAACATGGACGTCCATAGAAACGGCAGAAGAATATTAAAAGCGAGTGCGCCCGAGTGGTTACCGGGCCCAAATTGGAGTGTAAAAGAATAGAACCACTGTTATCTGCAACGCATGTTGTAAGAGGCGATTAAGGAGGTTGATGAGTGGGTTAGCTAACCACACCGTAAACAACACTAGATGGCTACAGAACGGAGAGCGAACTGAGTAAACACTGAGCTAAAACCGGACACATCGCCGAAGGATAAGCACTAGACCTCCAAATGGTGCTGAAGATGTGACGTAAAACACATCAATGCTAAGGTTGCATGAATCAGATTTCCACATGAATAGAATTTATGGGAAATCTGGACATCGTTCAAGTGAGATCCAGAGAGAGAGAAAGAGAGAGAGAGGAGAGAGAGAGAGAGAAAGCTCGAGTTGACAGATTGTGACCGACATGGGAATAAATGAGGGCCAAGAAAAGGAGTCATGTTGAATAATGTTGCAAGTCAGTAAGAAAAACAAGGACACAAAAGAAAAGTGAAATTTATAGTTGGAGATACGATGAGTATTTAACATGTAGCAAACACAAGTGTATTTATTTCGATATCAGGTCAAAATTTGTGTAACGTTCTAATGGCATCTCCAACTTTGTATTTCCATGAATTTAGAATATCATAATAACCTGCTGCCTTGCAGGTAGGTTGGGGACAGCCAAAGGCTGATGGAGAGCGAACCCAGTAAACGCTGGCTGAAATCGGACACGTCACCGAAGGATAAGCAACAGAGCTCCAAATGACGCTGAAAAATTGGTTACGTAAAAATACGTTCTTAGGAAATACTGTTTATATATCACAATAAGAATGATAAAAATGGCCAAAAAGAACGATCGACGACAGAGAGAGAGAGAGAATGTCATAATACATCTTTCCCTCTGTCATCTTAAACTTCTACTTTAGACGCATGTATGACTTACTAGATCATTCTTTCACATTTCACTTTCCTTTGAACTTCAGACTTCTTTCCTATACGTTGCACATAGAAGAAGTGTTTTTAGCCAGTGCCTCTTCTACGGATTGTCATACATTTTCTAATTTATTTCCATCTACGTCTTTAATAATCATCTCCAATGATGCAAAGTTTGTTCTTTTTTTAAAAGTTCTTCTACTGCTATCGTATTTTACACGAATATTTACAGGATTTTTCTTCAACATTAATTTTGGGCAATATCTACAACTGAGTGCCGTGGTAGCGTAGTTGTTAGTGAACTCGCTTCTCAAGGCTGGTGGTCTGGTTCCAACTCCGTAGTGGTGCATGGAATTTTTCCCAACCGCGACGGCTCTCAGGTTGACCCAACCTCAACTGGGTACCAGACATGCTCTGGGAAAGTAAAGGGGCTGGCGTGATGTGACTCACATCACCCATCGTGTGTCTAGGGTCAATGAAAACATAGGCCTAACACTGATTGCCCTATATACCATGAGGTACGAAAGGATTCATAAAAAAACACAAATATCTATAACTAATATATTGAAAAACCAATATTTTGTTAGTCTGCTTCATGACAATAAAATAACATTTAAATTTCACTTATGATTACCAGCTGCATCTGTTGTTGTTTATTCTCTTCCTAAAAGAAAAATAGCTTCGTTAATTATCTGTACATACTAAGCATGTAATGTCCTTTATCTGGTACTGTTTCTTTCATGTCGAACAAATATTCCCAGAATAAAAAGTCGTCTAAATCCATCCCTACACCGTTTCAAATCTGACATATTTCTATTGAGGAAAGGAGGAGAAAGGGGGAAGGAAGGAGAAACAAATAATATCAACTATCCTTAAAATAAAAAAATATGGATTAGGTTGTAAAACTCTGAAAAGTTCAAACATTTTAACGAATTATGTTCATAATTGCCGTAACGTAAGACGTGTCATTCATTTCCTGCGCTAAAATAGTTTCACATATTTCGCATATTATGGAGCATATTTAATCATGCATTTACATTTGGAGTTAAAGAAACAATATTTGCGACTACTAAGGCTGGAAGTGCTAGGAATAAAATTGTTATTTCTTGAATCGTATACAATTGTACGACAGAAATATTTACTGGTGGAGGCTTGCATTTTAAAATGGTGATATTGATTACATTCCATGTTACAGAGCAATAAAGCAATACATTTTACATCCTTGTCCTGGCAAAACAGTTCTTGGACGTTCCATAACCAATCAACCTGGGGACCAGGCTAAAATACAACACAGTAGATGTGGGTATAAAAATTTATCTGTTTGAAAAAACTTACATTTAAACCCGTTCTGTATAAATATGTGTCCTAGTGGATAAAAATCATTTTGGGCTTAAAATAATACTTGCTAGATGAAGATAGAGTCAATATTTCAGTCGATCCATGACGCCTAATGTAAAAGGGTGAGGACTCAAGACCTGTTGATCTTCCCCTTGAATATTTTTCTTTTTTTAAAATATAAAAGAAATTTTTATGATCAAAATTATATGATGCCAGGTAATGGTCAAGAAACCCAATTTTTGGGTGCTTAACATTGAGGGAACTTTTTATCACCCGGGCCCGGAATGGTAACAGGAATATAATTTATGTATCATTGGGACCAAACCTCATCCCTTACTGTGAAATGTAATTCCCAACTGTTTCCGGGGTAGGTGAAAAAAAGACATCCCCTCTTCCATTTTGTACACCATAACTACTAAATGAAATAGACATCCTTCTTAAAATTACAACCCCTAACTACAAAAAGGGTTGAACGGATAAAATCTAAAGGAAATTTAGATTTTAAAAAGAAAAAAGCTGATTACTTACGGTTAATTTTTTATTGGGGTAAACGTTCAGTTTCAATCAGATACAGTTGATTATCTTTATGTCTATTTATGAAGAGTCTGCCGTTTTTTATATCCCATCATGGGGGCCTGTTTTTAAGGGCCAGTGGGGGCGGTACAAAAAAAAATGTAAAAAGTGTATTTATAATTTTATAAATTAAAATAAGCCCAAAAAACCCTGATTTATCCGGAAAAAAGTCGACAAACCCAAACATAAACTAGCCGCCACGTCCATGGGGATAAGGGTTTAGGTCGAAACGTTCTATCTTGTTTTTTCTTTGAAAACTACATTCTTCTTTGAGTGTTTTACTTTATCTCTTTCCCAAAATAATTTTCAGTTACTCGATGATGTATTTTTCAGTTACTCGATGATTTTGTATTCAGTTACTGATGATGTATGTATTCAGTTACTCGATGATGTATGTATTTTTATTATAGTTCACCTGATTCATTATTCCCTTAATGTTCTGTTTTAAAAAATATATATATTCAATTTTTTATTTAATATATGTATTCTTTTCTTTTAATAATGTATTCAAAATTTTATTTAATAATATTTCATGTTTTGTTTAATATAGTATTCATTTCGTTTAATATATGTAGTCAATTCTGTTTAATATATATATTCATTTCTTTTAATATATGTATTCATTTCTTTTAATATATGTATATATATATATTCATTTCTTTTAATATATGTATTCAAATTTTTTTTAATATAAATTTTTCATTTCTGTTTAATATATATATTCATTTCTTTTAATATATATATTCATTTCTTTTTAATATATTTTTCATGTTCTGTTTAATATATATATTCATTTTTTTAATATATGTATTCATTTCTTTTAATATATATATTCATTTCTATTTAATATATGTATTCATTTCTTTTTAATATATATATTCATTTCTTTTAATATATTATTCATTTCTTTTAATATATATATTCATTTCTTTTAATATTTTATTCATTTCTGTTTAAATATGTATTCATGTTCTTTTTTTATATTTTTCTTTTAATATTTTCAGTTCTTTTAATATATATATTCAATTTTTTTTAATATATGTATTCTTTCTTTTAATATATATTTATTTCTGTTTTTAAAATATGTATTCATGTTTGTTTTAAAATATGTATTCAGTTCTGTTTAATATATATATTATTTTTTTTTTAATATATTTTCTTTCTTTTAATATATATATTCATTTCTTTTAATATAATATTCATTTCTTTTTTTAATATATTTTTCATGTTCTTTTAATATATATATATATATTCATTTCTTTTAATATATGTATTCTTTCTGTTTAATATATGTATTCATGTTCTTTTAATATATTTTTCATTTTTTTAATATATGTATTCTTTCTTTTAATATATATATTCATTTCTTTTAATATATTTTTCATTTCTTTTAATATATATATTCATTTCTTTTAAAATATATATTATGTTCTGTTTAATATATATATTCAGTTTTTTTTAATATAGTATTCAATTCTTTTAATATATGTATTATTTCAGTTTAATATATATATTCATTTCTTTTAAAATTTTATTCCTTTTTCAGTTTTTAATGTATTCATTTCATTTAATATATATATTATGTTCTGTTTAATATATGTATTCATGTTCTTTTAATATATATATTCATGTTCTTTTAATATATATATATATATTCATGTTCTATTTAATATATGTATTCATTTCTTTTTAATATATATATTCATTTCTTTTAATATTATATTCATTTCATTTAATATATATATTCTGTTTTTTAATATATATTCATTTCTTTTAATATATGTATTCATGTTCTTTTTAATATATGTATTCATGTTCTTTTAATATATTATTCTTTTTTTTAATATATATATTCATTTTAGTTTTTAAAATATTATTTATTTCTTTTTAATATATATATTCATTTCTTTTAATATATATATTCATTTCGTTTAATATATGTAATATGTTCTGTTTTTATATGTTTATTTCTGTTTAAAAAATATATTCATTTCAGTTTAATATATAATTTTTTTTCTTTTAATATATATTCATGTTCTGTTTTTTAAAATATTTTTATTTCTGTTTAATATATGTATTCATTTCTGTTTTAAATATGTATTTTTCTGTTTAAATATATATTCATTTCAGTTTAATATATGTATTCATGTTCTTTTTAAAATATATATTCATGTTCTTTTTATATATTCTTTCTGTTTAATATATGGAAAGTTTTTTTTAATATATGTATTCATTTCTTTTTAATATTAATTCATTTCTGTTTTTTTATGTATTATTTCTTTTTAATATATTATTCATGTTCTATTTTATATATATTCATTTCTTTTAAATATGTATTATTTCTATTTAATATATTTTTCTGTTTTTTTTAATATATGTATTCATGTTCTGTTTAATAAATATTCATGTTCATTTAATATATGTATTATTTTCGTTTAATATATATATTATTTCTTTTAAATATATATTCATTTCTGTTTAAATATTTTAGTTCTTTTTAAAATTTTGTATTATTTCTTTTAATATATGTATTCATTTCTGTTTAATATATGTATTCATGTTCAGTTTTAAAATATGTATTTTTCTTTTAATATATTTTTTATTTCTTTTAAAATATATATTATGTTCTGTTTAAATATGTATTCATTTCAGTTTAATATATTTTTCATTTCTGTTTAATATATTATTATTTCTTTTAATATTATATTCAGTTCAGTTTAATATATGATTCATTTTTTTTAATATAATATTCATGTTCTTTTTAATATATTTTTCATTTCGTTTAATAATGTATTCATGTTCTTTAAATTTTATAATTCATTTCGTTTAATATATGTATTCATGTTCTTTTAATATATATTTTTTCCCCGTTTAATATATTATTATGTTCTTTTAATATATATATTCATTTCTGTTTAATATTTTTCATGTTCTTTTAATATATGTATTCATGTTCTTTTAATATATGTATTCTTTTTTTTTAATATATTATTCATGTTCATTTAATATATGTATTTTTCTTTTTAATATATGTATTCTGTTCTTTTAAAATATATATTTTTCTGTTTTTAAAAATTATTCATTTCTTTTTTAAATATGGTTCTTTTTTTGTATTCATTTCTTTTAATATATTTTCTTTCTTTTAATATATGTATTCATGTTTTTTAAATATATATTCATTTTTTTAATATATGTATTCATGTTCTTTTAATTATTTTTCTTTTTGTTTAATATATGTATTCATGTTCTTTTAATATATATTTCATGTTCTTTTAATATATATTCATTTCTGTTTTTTTATTCATTTCTTTTAATATAAATATATATTCTTTTTTTTTTAATTATTCGTTCTTTTAAAATATGTTTCATTTCTATTTAATATATGTATTCATTTCTGTTTTAAAAATTTTTTCTTTCTTTTAAATATATATTCATGTTCTATTTAATATGTATTCATTTCTTTAAAAATATATTCATTTCTTTTAATATATGTTTCATTTCTGTTTAATATATGTGTTCATGTTCTATTTAATATAGATTTTTCTTTTTAAAATATGTGTTCATGTTCGAATATATTATTTTTCTGTTTAAATATATATTCATGTTCTGTTTAATATATTATTATTTCTTTTAATATTTTTTCAATTTTTGTTTTAAAATATAACATTTCTGTTTAATATATGTATTCATGTTCTGTTTAATATATTATTCGTTTTTTTTAATTTAAAGTATTCATTTTTTTTAATATATTATTCTGTTCTTTTTAATATATGTTTCATTTCTGTTTAATATATAAATTTATGTTCTTTTAATATATATATTCATTTCTGTTTAAAATATATTCATGTTCTTTTAATTATGTTCATGTTCTTTTAATATAGTATTCGTTCTTTTTTAATAAAGACATTTCTTTTAATATATGTATTCAATTCTATTTAATATATGTATTCTTTCTTTTTAATATATATATTCATTTCTTTTTAATATATTATTCATGTTCTGTTTTATATTATTCATTTCTGTTTAATATATTTTTTCGTTTTTGTTTTAAAATATGTATTCGTTCTGTTTAATAATATATTTCTGTTTAAATATTTTTCTTTTTGTTTAATAATGTATTTATGTTCTGTTTAATATATTATTCATTTTTTTAATATATGTATTCATTTCTTTTTAAAATATTTCATGTTCTGTTTTTTAAAATATATATTCATTTCTTTTTATATTTTTTTTCTGTTTAATATATTATTATTTTTTTTAATAAGTTTTATTTCTGTTTAAAATATATTCTTTCTTTAAAATTATATTTTCCCCTTTTTTTTAAATATGTATTCTTTTCTTTTTTAATATATATATTAATTCTTTTGTTTTAAAATATTTTATTTCTTTTTAATATATGTATTCATTTCTTTTAATATATGTATTCATTTCTATTTAATATTTATTCATGTTCTATTTTAAATATGTATTCATTTCAGTTTAATATATATATTCTTTCTTTTAATATTTATTCATGTTCTTTTAATATATTGTTATTTCTATTTTATAATTATTCATGTTCTGTTTAAAATATTTTTCATGTTCGTTTAATATATGTTTCAATTTTTATTTAATATATGTGTTTTGTTCAGTTTTTAAAATATGTATTCATTTCTGAAATATATATTCATTTATTTTTTAAAATTATTCATTTCTTTTTAAAATATGACATGTTTTTTTTTAATATATATATTTATTTCTTTTTAATATATTTTTGTTCTTTTAATATATATATTATGTTCTTTTAATATATGTATTCTTTTTTTTATAATTATTATTTCTTTTTAAAATATTTTATGTTCTTTTAAAATTTTTTTCATTTCATTTAATATATGATTCATGTTCTTTTAATTATTTTCTTTCTTTTTAATATATTTTTCTTTCTGTTTAATATATTACTTTCTTTTTAAAATATATATTTATTTCTTTTAATATATAACTGTTCTGTTTAATATATATATTCATTTCTTTTTAAAATATTTTTCATGTTCTTTTAATATTTAAATTTATTTTTTTTAATATATTATTCTGTTCTGTTTAATATATTATTCATTTCTATTTAATATATTATTATTTCTTTTAAAATATATTCATGTTTTGTTTAATATTTATTCATGTTCTTTTAATATATATTATTTCTTTTAATATATGTATTCATGTTCTTTTAATATATATATTCATTTCTTTTAATAATATATTCATTTCTGTTAATTATTTTCATTTCTTTTTTAATATATATTCATGTTCTTTTAATATATATATTAAATTTTTTTTAATATATGTTTCATGTTCTGTTTAATATATTTTTCATTTCTGTTTTAAAATATGTATCTGTTCTGTTTTATATATTTCATTTCTTTTAATATATGTAGTCATGTTCTTTTTAATATATATATTTTTTTTCTTTTAATATATGTATTAGTTCTTTTAATATTTTTCATTTTTCTTTTAATAATTATTCATTTCTGTTTAATATATGTAGTCATTTCTTTTAATATAATATTTTTTCTTTTAATATATTTATTCTGTTCTGTTTTAATATATATATATATATATTCTGTTCTTTTAATATATATTCATTTCTTTTAATATATATTCATTTCTTTTTAATATATATATTTTTTCTTTTTAATATATGTAGTCATGTTCTTTTTAAAATATATATTCATTTCTTTTTTAAAATAATTCAATTCTATTTTTAAAATATATATATATATATATTCTTTCTTTTAATATTATATTCAGTTCTGTTTTAAATTTTATGTTTATTTTTTTAAATATGTATTTATTTCTTTTTAAATATGTATATGTTCTGTTTAATATATATATTCATGTTCTTTTATATATTTTTCATTTTTTTTAAATATATATTCGTTTTTTAAAATTGTATTTTTTTATTTTTAGTCATTTCTTTTAATATATATATTCATTTCTTTTAATATTTATTCATGTTCTTTTAATATAATATATAATATATATTTTTTCTGTTTTAATATTATTCATGTTCTTTTATTTTATATATTTTTTTCTTTTTATATATATTCATGTTCTTTTTAATATATTAGTTTTCTTTTAATATATATATTCATTTCTTTTTAATTATTTTATTCTGTTTTTTGAAAAAATATATATATATATTCATGTTCTGTTTAATATATATATTCATTTCTTTTAATATATGTTTCTTTCTTTTTAATATATGTATTCATGTTCTGTTTTTAAAATATGTATTCATGTTCTGACTAACATGATTCATGCTCTATCTGTTTCTATATATTTTCATTTTTTTCTCTTAAATTTGCCAATGTTATATTTCAAGGGGGGATTAGTCTAAATATAAACCATCATTTTTTTTGCTTTCTACTAGTTGGGATATGTCTAAAATACATTATTCTTGTCTATCCCGATGACACGGGAAAATACTAACGGTCTACAAAGGAAATCACAGTCTCATTGGCTGCTAGGAACAGAGAAACTATTAAAAAAAATTTAAGCAAGAAAAATTATAAATAAATTAAAAAGTAACTTTTTTATATCCTCCCAAAAAAATACCCGTCAATCTAACTCTCCCCGGACCACCTGGAAAGTTATATATTAAAAAATTTTTTTTACATTGTTTTGTTTGTGATCTTAAAGTTGGGGCGGTCACATTTTTATGAACCACATTTAAGGGGGATTTTACCTTTTGAAAAAAAGAAAAAAGGCCCTTTCATACCTCGTGGTATATGGTCAATGCATAGGTCAAAAGCCTGTTTTTTCTTGACCGTCGGCCACGATGGGTGATGGGTAAAAAAGCCCCCCCTTTTACTTTCCAGAGCATGTCTGGTACCCAGTTGGGGTTTTCGACCTGAAACCGTCGCGGCGGAAAAAATTCCACGCGCATTGGGGGAGCTGAACCCCAGCCCCCTGAACCGGGAAGGAGTTCACTAACAACACGCTACAGCGGCTCCAATCGGGGCTGTAAAATCGACAAAATGGGTCCAGCCCCGTATTCCCTTATACCACTGGTAAAAAGGGGTTTTTCAACCTTACCTCAATTTTATCCATGTTAAACATTGCCCCTTATTTTGTACACTTGAATATTTTATTTAAAATATCTTTTATTTTAATTTTTTCCTTCTGATTTGCTTTTTTATTGAAAATGCCAAAACAATTTTATTTTATGTGGATGTGTTTTAGATTTCTTCATATCATACATTTAATTTTTTTTATTGGGTGTGTTCCCTGATTTCTTCATATCATTCGAATTTTATTTTATTGAACTGAAACTCTTGTTCATTTTTTCAAATTCTTTTCTTTCTCTTTTTTCCTCGAATATAACACCTCAACCGATTAAAAAATGTTTTTTCGGGAAATTTTAAGGAAGAGGCAAAAACCCAACACCCAAGATATGGCCGGGGTCATATTTGCATTAAAATAATTTTTAGTAATTTCCCCAGCGCGTTGTGACGGGTTTTTAACAAAATGATTGTGTTTTTTCACGAAGGCAACTGTAAAAAATTTTTCTAAAATATGTCATTCATAAAAAAACCGTTTTCTACGTTAACAAAAAATTCACAGATCGAAATTCTATGATTTATAAGTAAAATTTTTAACGAAATTTGTTTCATTCATACCATTTTTTAACCTTTAAAATTTCCGGGATTTTTAAAAATCGTATTTACAAGGGATTTTAAATTTCACTATAAATTTTTATTAAAACATTTTTTTCTTTCAAAAAATTTCGTGCACCTCTCCAAAAAAACCAGACTTACCATTTTTCGTGCACAAGCCGGTTTTTTTTTGACGTCCAAAAAACCCGGAGTTTTGATCCTAAATTTTTTCTCATTTTTCCCTTTTTAACGTATCCAGCAATTAAAAAAATTTTTAATTTTTTTTTTATATTTCAAACATTATTTATGCCTTTCAGTTGACTTTTTCAATTAAAAAGAAATTTAAAAAACCACTAGATCATGCCCAAAAAGGAACCATTCGTCAGCGATAACAAAAAATGATTCCCCGATTTTACTTACACTATTCAATTTAAAAGTCTCACATTTTGTATTGTGATTTAAAATTAAAATAACTATAATCTTTTTCAGTACCCTTTTTAATTGTTTTCTTAATTAAAAAATTTTTCATTTTTTTAAAAGTTGTCCCTTTTAATTTTTATTTGCACTCAATCAGCTCAATGGTTTTGTGACAAAATATGTCTATTAGAATTTAAATTAAATTTTGAAAATCATTTTTTTTTTTTTAAACTTTTTTTGACTTTTAATTTTTTTAGTGGTTGAACTAAATGTGATAATTAGTAAAAAATACCATCATTTTTCTATATGAACATACATTGAAAACATTTTATGTCATTGAATTTTGTAGGCCCCAGTTTTGGGACAAAATTGAAATCAAGGTACGTAAAAACAATATAAAAATCAGATTTTTTAAAATCCAAAATTTTATATAGTTGGTACAGGTAAATGATTTCCCAGTGTGTTTTCATTTGTAAAAACTTTCTTGATTTTTTAAAATGTTTGACTACTAGATCAACAATTTTTAATAAACCTTTTTTTTCCCATTGTTAGTCTTGCGAGGCCCTTTTAACACTTTCTAGAAAATTATTCCCAAACCCTTTATCTCCATTTTTTTAAAAAAAAGTAATAAATATATTTAATGTTTTGAAAGGGAAGCCAGTTAAAGGGAGTTAAAATAAATTTTTTTGGGAAACTGTTGATCTAGTGCTCTTTATATTTCCACAAAAAAAACAATTTAAAAATAAAACATATTGAAATTATTACTCTAATAGAGGTTAAATTTTGATTCAAATATTTTTTGTTTATCTAAAAAAGGTTTCTAGTGACTCTTTGAATAGTGTATTTTTATATTTTCTTTTATAAAATCTCACATACAAACATGCTGGATACTTATTTTAAATCATTTATTTTGTTGAGAAAATTTAAAAAGCCACATTTGTTAACCACTAACAAATTAAAAGTCCGAAAAGTTTATAAAAAAAATGGAGTCTTTGAATGTTTTACTTTAAATTCATAGACTATATTTTTTCAAAAGCTTTATTGCATGATTTTCTAAAAAATGAGTGCAATTTTAAAAGGACAATTTTTTAAAATGAAAATTTTAAATTTTAAGAAAAACAATTGGATACTGAAATGATTCCTAGTTATTTTAATTTGAAACACAATCAATAATGTGAGACTTCTGTAAATTGAATTGTACGATAAACGGGAATCATTTTTGCCGTCTATCGCGAAATGGGTTATTTGACAGCTAGATCTAGTGTGTTTTTTAATATTTCCGTTCTATCATTTTGTCAACTGAAAGGATAAATAATGTTTGAAAAATAAAAGAAAATTAAAAAAATTTTTATTTGATTCTGGGTATCGTTTAAAAAGTAAAATGACGAAAAAATTACAGAAGATCGCAAAAAATGCGCGGTTAGGGGGAAAACAAACCGGCTTGGAAAAGGAAAAGGTAAGTCTGGTAGGTTATTGCAGTGGATAAAGTTGCCCCGAAAAATTTTCTTGTGAAAAAATTTGAAAAAAAGTTAATAATGCCGTTTTAAAAACGATGTTTATGGTATCCAGGTTTCGGGTTTCCCAAAAAAAGGGGAATCAAAAATTTCCCAAAATACTTTTCCATTTTTAATCATAAATTTCCCCAAACTTAAATATGTTAAGTTCATGTAAACAATCGTTTTTATATGAATGACATATTTTTGAAACGTTTTTCGCTGTTTCATCGATTCGATCAAAAACACAATGGTGACTTTTTCCTCGCGGACTGGATGAAAAAGATCAAAATTCAAAGGGGGTGTTTGGGTTGCCGTGAAGGATTTTACTAGGCCCCAATGAAGAACCAACGGTCCAAATGGGAAAAAATAGCTAATGCCGAGTTTTTGGGAAAAAATCAAACCCCGGCATAATTCTTTCTCATGCGATACACATTGTTTTTTTTCTGTTTCTGTGTATTGTTTGAGAATGTTTTTTTTTTTTATTTCATTCCTTTTTGCTTCTAGCAGAACCATTTTTAAAACCGGATTATACAAACACATAAAGCATGTAGTATTTATTTTGATTTTCAAAAGGGTCCACAATAATAGCATTCCTAACTATTTACTTTTTTTTTTAAAAAACATAGGGTTTTAGTTGCTTTTTCTATAAATTATTTAAATTTTATGACATCTTTCTCTCTAAAAAAACAAAAAAAATACACATACCGATGTAAAAAGAAAGTAAAGTAAAAGTAAAATGTAAAAAGTGAATTAAAATTTAAAAAAACCCCTTTTACCTTAAAGGGATATTGGGGAAAAAGTGTAAGACCCGGGTTTTTTAACAGGGGGAAATGTGTTGTGTAACACCGGTCCCTTCACCTTCTAAAGTTTAGGATACATGCATCCGATTTCAGCCAAAGTTTCCCCTGAATGAAAAATGTCCATTGTGGAATATTTACTTTTCTCCTCCTTTTTCCTTCTAGGATATTCTCAAGGTTGTTTTCCACATATAGGTTTTGGCCTTTTTATTTGGGCCTTTTTATAGTCCATCCCCTCAGTTCCCAAAAAAAAAAAAAAACCCCTAATTCACAGTACATTTTGGAACCCCCTTTTTTGTTTCTTTTACTGGTTCCATTGTCCTTTTAGGACACTCTAATGTTTTATCCCCAAATGCTGTCATCGAAAATTATCCCCCTTGATCTGGGTCATCTGGGTTCCTGTTTGTATCCGTAGGTTTGTGTTTGCCACTTGTCATATATTTCAGTCTGCGAATACGCAAACATTTATTAATAAAGTGCCAAATCTGATTTATATTTAACTTAGTGATCTACTGTTGAATACCAGGGAAAAAAAACAGCAGACGAAATGATCCAAGACAAGTTCTGCAAAGATCAAACCGAGTACCCCGTTCTATATTTCTAAGAAAATGATCATTGAATCAATCAATATTTCATAAGTGAAGGGTATTGAATCAATCAAACATCCATCAATACTAGACATGACTAATGCCAAAATAAGAGATTACAAACAGTTGTCATTCGCAACACAGACTAAAACATAATCGACTTTGCAGACATATTTATCAAAACTTTCAGTATTCTTCGTTCACCCCAGACACTTGAATGTGTTCACAGAAATCAATGATCCTAATCGGGTTATCGAGATCTCCAAAATAGTTGCTAAGCAATGGCAGTGATGACGACCATTTTACTTTTCTCCGCTCATAATAAGAGAATTGTAAACAAAATAATTTAAAGTCATTTTATTAGTAGTACCAGAATGACATCAAAAAACAAAACTTTAACTTGTTGGAAATATGATATCAAAGTCTGTCGTCTCCTGTCATCTGCAAAGTCTGAATATCACGACTTTTTTTCTGTTGAGTTAGTAATAGGTAGCGTTTATAGCTTAAGCGGTAGTGCGCTCGAACGCAACCCAAGCGTACCTGGTTCAAAATTCCCTGTGAGTAAGTTTGGAAGCAAACATTTTTCCCTTTGGGTTTTTTCGAATGATAAAAAAATAGACATCACCGTTCAGGAAAGTAATGGCTAATACAGAATGTATAAGTGGTGCCTGTAAATCGACGACTCGATTACGTTGTTGATGTAAGTCATGTATGGATATGTCACGATTTTCATTTCAGTAATAGGTATCATTTGTCAGGTTGCCGTGATGTTCTGGGACTTCATCGGGATTTCTTGACAAGTTTCTTTCCTTCTTGATATTTGTGCTGACAATATGTTATAGTAGTTTTCCCCTATCCTTTCCAATCTGTACTCCTCATCCATACTTGGTATGTTGAAAAGGATATGGAGATAGTGAGCTGACAAAGGACTGTTTGTCTATTTACACGTTCACGCATCGCCGTGTGATGTCGGGAACTGGAAGGGGAGAAAAAATGACACACACCGATTTTCAAAGCAGGCTGTAAAATCGATTGAAGTAGGAACCTAGGGAAGCTTTCCCTAGAATAAAAGCGCCCCAGAAATCGGATGTTCTGTCTAATTGTAGGCGCATAACTGACACAACGCACAATCGCTCTTTGGTTCCGGTACTACAAATCACAAAGAGTGGTTAACAAAGGTCGATATGGGCTTTCGATGAAGAAGAAGAAGGAAGTTCACATTTTCATATATTTTCTGTTACAATTTTCAAAGGTACACGCTACT
>JADZMA010000206.1:0-41739 GCA_020796225.1 Arion vulgaris
AAGATAAAAATTTTAACAAAACCTATACAAACAAATTAAGATCTCAACTATAAAAATAAAAAAAACCCCCTATCCATGTTTGTAAAAATGACTAATTATGGAATGGGGATTTATGTGTGTGAGATATAGATGAAGGATACTGCAACATAAGGGGAGATAATCAAGACATCAATGCACAATTATGTAATCTGAAACATGAGAGCCCATGCCCCTTTTGTTGATTTTTTGCTGCCGTCATAGATTGATATGATTTCCAAATTTTTTGGGCCCACCCCCCTAGGACAATAAAATTTCTAACCCCCTCCCCCCCCCCCTTTAAACAGGGACGTCCCTCCCCCAATATATACATGCCTTTTTTCACTTTGAAAAAAAATTAAATATATATATATTTCTATCGTACATGGTCAATTTTAAAAATGATTATATACATGAAATAAATTGAAAAAGGGATCTTGCAAGATTGGTATAAGATGAACAAAAAATGCAGAATTAAATTTTTAAGATTGTTAATGAAAATGGGGAAAACCCTCCCCTCCCAAATACTTGAACTCATATCGACCCCGGGAAGGTTGGCCTACTGGGGCGGAGCCCCATTTTGGGAATTAGATTGATAATTCATACCAAAATTTGGGAATGTTGTATGAAATTTTTTGTCTTAGAATCTCAATTTCTATTTTATATATCCATAAAGAAATTATCTGATTATTGATTGATGGATTGTTTGAGGGAAAATCATTGCATTTTTGGTAAGTAATATGGGGCCCCGATTCATTCTTATACAAGAAGATCTCAGTGGCAGTTCAAATTCCAGCAGTGGCGGGGGGCCCCTGATGTAATTTAAAAATTTGGGTATTGAGAAGGATTTTATTTGTTATTCGTTAATTTTTCCCGGGCATCTGATTTCCTTCCAACTTTCTACTGATTTGTATTTTCTCTCCGATTTTGTATTTTCCCATCTGTTTTTTATTTTCCCATCCGATTTTGCTTTCCCTTCTCCTTTTTGAATTTTCCCTTCTCGTTTTTGAACTTTCTCATCTCCATTTTGTACTTTCTCTCTGATTTTGTATTTTCCCATCTCGATTTTGTATTTTCTCATCTCCATTTTGAATTTTCATCCCCTTTTTTGCTTTCTCTCCATTTTGTATTTTCATCTCCATTTTGAATTGCAAAGCTACTTCCCTGCTCAAGAACACGGGATGTAGTTGATTGTCGCCCAGGGGATAAAAGTCAGTCACCGAGGACAGAAAGTCACTGACCAGTGGGACGGGAAATACACCAGTAGGACTAGAAAGTCACTGACCAGTGGGACTAGAAAGTCAGTCACCGGGGACTAGAAAGTCAGTGACCAGTAGGACAGAAAGTCATGACCAGTGGACTAGAAAGTCAGTGACCGAGGACTAGAAAGTCAGCCCCGTAGACTGAAAGCGGGACCAGAGGATAGAAATTTTCCCAGTGGATAAAAGTCATGAAAGGGGATGAAAGTCACTGACCAGAGGACTAGAAAGTCAGTGACCAGGGGACGAAAGTCAGTGACCAGTGGGGTAGAAAGCGTGACCAGTGGACAGAAAGTACTGACCAGAGGATTGGTCACTGACCAGTGGGGACTAGAAACAGGGAAGGGACTAGAAAGTCATGACCAGTAGGACTAGAAAGTCACTAAATTTTGGGAAAAAGTCAGTGACCAGTGGGACTAAAAAGGCAGTCACCAGTGGGGACTAGAAAGTCACTGACCATAGGATAAAAAGTCACTGCCCGTAGGACTAGAAAGTCAGTGACCAGAGGACTAGAAAGTCATCCCCAGTAGGACAGAAAGTCCCCCACCAGAGGACTAGAAAGTCAGTCACCAGAGGATAGAAAGTCACTGACCAGTGGGATAGAAAGTCACTGACCAGGATAGAAAGTCACGACCAGGGGCAGAAAGTCACTGACCAGTAGGACTGAAAGTCACTACCTAGATAAAAAGTCACTGACCAGTAGGACTAGAAAGTCACTGCCCGTAGGACAGAAAGTCACTGACCAGTGGGACGAAAGTCACGACCAAGGACTAGAAAGTCACGACCGAGGACAGAAAGTCAGTCACCAGTAGGACTAGAAACAGCCCGTGGGAAAGGAAAGTCACTGACCAGTAGGACTAGAAAAGTCACCAGAACTAAAAGTCAGTCACCAGTGGGACAGGGGTAAACGTAGATAGAAACTGATCTCCCACACTGAGATCGGGGACCTCTGGCAAAATATCCCGTTCCCAGAGGGGCGAACCGTATTTTGAACGAGAGACGATCACCACCTTCATTCCACATAGCATCATCGTTCTTTTTGACGGCAACAGACTGAAAAACAAACAGCTCCACGGGCCCGATTTTTCCCCATCCCCTCTGGTCCCTGGACACGCTGATCAAACCAGAGAAATGTTTTAAGACCACCTTCCCCCCCCCATGTATGTTACCTTGAAAGGGGTGCTGGAAAAACTACAATCAACACTACAAAAAAACATACAATACAACATACAAACAACATACAATACAACACTACAATACAACACACAATACAAACAAGGAGAGAGCGAGACAGACAGACAGACAGACAGGCAGACAGGCAGACAGGAGGAGGGAGGGAGACAGACAGACAGACAGATAGACAGATAGTTAAGAGAGAGAGAGAGAGATGGATTGATGGATTGATGGATGGATGGATGGATGGATGGATGGATGGATGGATGGATAGATAGATAGATAGAGCAAGAGATAGAGAGAGACAGAGACGAAGACAAGAATAAAAAAAGAAAAAAAGAAAAAACAAATCTGATATATGACATAACAGATTGATGTATAAAGGAAAGACAAATTGAATAAAAAAAAATCAGATTAGGAAAGAATAAATTTGGGAAAAAATATTCGAAGAAACTTTATAAGATAAAAAAAATATATTTAATTTTTTTCTTGATCAAAGGGAAAGTAGAGAGAAGAGGAAAAAGTGAAGAGACAGAGAGAAGGGGGGGAGAGATAGAGAGAGAGAGAGAAAAACGTTTTGGATTACGGTTTTAATATAAAAAGGAGGGGGGATGGTCTATTTGCTCGGAGAAAAGAAGAATGATAGAAAGACAAATTAATTTAGGAAGTGAAAGCAATTATGTGGGGGGTGATAAAACACCTGTCAGTCACATGTTGGGGTGATTGTTCATGGGGAGGAGGAGTTCTGTGGGGGGAGGAGTTCAGTGAGGAGGAGGAGGTAAGGGGGTAACATGACATAAATTTTCAGACGAATGAGTGAGTTAATGAGGAGGGAGTGAGGAGAGAATGAGGGACTGAGGAGAATGGGAAGAGAGGACGAGCACTTAGTAGTTAAAGGGAATGAGAGGGGGGTAATTTGAGCAATTTCTAATGAATAGAGGGAGGGTGATATTGGGCAAGTTCACAAGGAATGAGGGGGAGGGTGATATTGGGCAATTCCAAAGTTGATGGACGATTAAATTTTTTTTTTGGGGTTTCTTTTATCCAAGTTGACCACCAGATCTGTGGGTTTTGGGTTGAGAACAAGAAAGTTCACATTTAAAAATACAGACATGTAGTACAGGTACTTTCCCAAACATGTCGGTCTAAAAGAGAGAGAGAGAGAGAGAGAGAGAGAGAGAACCAGCAAAAAGGGAGATAGAGAAGGGAGAATGGGTGATCTTTTGGAAAGGGAGTTGGTGGAGAAGGGGGGAGTTGGGATTTGGGGAGAGTTGGTGACGGAAGAGGACAGTCAAAGTAAGTGATGAGCGAGGGGGTATAAGCCAATGAGAAGTCAGGAATGAAGGGTGAGAGTGTGCAGTGAGTGAGTGAGTGTGCTAGGGGGGTGAGGAGTGAGAGTTGGGAGTGAGTGGGAGGAGGGGAAAAGGGGAGGAGGAGTGAGGTGTAGGTGAATGCGTGAATAAATTTCAACCTCTTTTCACAACTCCATGTCCCTTTTGACTCCTGGCTTTTTTCATTCTCTTCCTCAGAGAGAGTCCATCAGAGAGAGTCCCCCAGAGAGAGTCCTCAGAGATAGCCATCAGAGAGAGCCTCAGAGAGTAGTCCTCAGAGAGACCCCTCAGAGAGTAGTCCCTCAGAGAATAATCCCTTAGAGAGGCCCAGAGAGAGTCCCTCAGAGAGCAGTCCATCAGAGAGTAGTCCTCAGAGAGTAGTACATCAGAGAGTAGTCCATCAGAGAGCAGTCCATCAGAGAGTAGTCCCTCAGAGAGTAGTCCATCAGAGAGCAGTCCTCAGAGAGCAATCCCACAGAGCAGTCCTTCATAGAGCAATCCCACAGAGAGCAGTCCCTCATAGAGCAATCCCACAGAGAGCAGTCCTTCATAGAGCTGTCCTAACCATGCCTCTACTGATAAACATCATACATAACTGATTCATCTTCATCTTCGTCTTCTATTGATGGTCTCAAATAATGCACAACTTAATTGTTGGAAAAGATCTTCGGTTGATATTGTATTTGGCCAGAATATTTGCAGGATTTTTTAAAACATTGATTGTGGAATGTCTCCAACGTGTATGAGGTTATGTGGGCCAGTTTCTAACACTGACTATTGTATAGTAACACTCCCAGGGTACTGTTTTGTATATATTTTAGTTACTTTTTCACTTCAAATAGTCATCAGACTGCTCTAAAGGTGGTTGTATCGTGTCTATCCACTGACCATGTTCGTGGTGGGTTTATTTAAATCTGTACAAGTTTTAACCAAGATATGCTTGCATGAATGGACAATCATGACGGTCGTCCTGTCGCCTCTCTCTCTCTCTCTCTTCACTCTTCCACTCTCCCCTTTCCCACTCTCTCTCTCTCTCTCTATCTATTCCTTCCCCTCTCTATCTTTCTCCCCGAATGCTGTCCCCACACTATTTCCTGTATCGATCAACTTTCTTTAATACTGAGGCCAAGACAAGATAGTTTAAATATTTCATTTTTGATTAATTTTGTTGCCAGTGATATCATCAGATTAATTTTGTTGCCAGTGATATCATCAGATTAATTTTGTTGTCAGGGTATCATCAGATTAATTTGTTGTCAGTGATATCATCAGATTATAATGTGAAGAATATAATAAATATATTGTAAGTTCACACTGTTAAACATGGCTGAAATATTTCATAATATAATGATAGGGTTTTTTTTTAAAGTGATAGGATTATCTTTAGTGCATTGGGTTGTTCCCC
The DNA here is from genome assembly GCA_020796225.1 of Arion vulgaris. Taxonomy (NCBI): domain Eukaryota; kingdom Metazoa; phylum Mollusca; class Gastropoda; order Stylommatophora; family Arionidae; genus Arion; species Arion vulgaris. The sequence continues at coordinate 5,184 of JADZMA010000206.1, forward strand.
ATACGGTTCTATCCGTCTCCGCATTACATGGGTTGTTCCCCATACGGTTCTATCCGTTCCATTACATGGGTTGTTCCCTATAATTACATCCGTCTCTGCATTGCCTTCCTTCTTTCTTTTGGGCTCGACACAACACGGAAAGCAACAGTCACGGGGACTTAGGGATGAGCTGAAAAGAACGGGTTCCGGTTTCAAGATGGCGGCGGATAGCTGTGTTTAGTTTCGCTAGGCGGCAATGTTGGATTATTTCACCCTTTTCCAGTGTTCTGTAGCCGTGCAATGTTCGCAAATTCTACACGAGGGATGTTTATATTCATTGTGGGAATTCTGTTTCAATGGATGGCCGACCTGGAGTGGGATGGGGTCCGATGTTTCGCCGCTGATCGTTACCGACATGCAGCGACCATGTTAGCTTGAATACGGAACAAATAGGACGAGCCCTCTCTCCCTCTGTAAAGGTGCTGAAGTCGGCGATACTAGGCCAAAAGGCGCACAAAAACCATAGTATCACGCATCTCACGCTTATATAAGATGATTATACCGTCCGATAAAATTATGATGTAGATCGACACACCGAGCCGTGCGTAGTTGAAGAGTGTTGGGCACGAAAACCTGGTCCCGACCTACCCTTCCGACCTACCCTTCCCATAGACATCGAAAGACACCCCGCCGCATCAGGCGACAACATATTGAATATGATTCAGAAAACGAGAACGCCAAAGTGCCACTTGTCATTATGCACTGGAACGCAGAAGGAGTAAACAGCAAGCAGGCTGGATATAACAAAAAAAACAGAATTGGAAAACGTCTTACACGAAAAGCAGGTCAGTATTTGTTGTATCCAAGAGACGCACTTGCAAGCAAACCAAACATTCAAAATAAGGGGATACCAATGCCATAGATCGGACAGACAAGATAGGAGAAAGGGAGGAGTACTCACTCTAGTAAAAAACAACATACATTCCACTGAAAAACAGACACACATGGACGGAGCCGAGTACCAACTTCCTCTAAACTACAAACAGATAGCACAAACATACAGTTACTAAATTATTACTGCCCAAACGACAAACCACAGAACCTCAACACAATACAGGTACCTGACACTAACTTTATTGCAGTTGAGATTTCATAGTCACTACCCAGAGCTGGGGATACAATCACCTAGATCGCAGGGGAGAAGAGGTAGAAACATGGCAAGACGACCACTTCTATACTAATCAATGCCCCTCTGACACCCCTACCTTCTACTCCAGAAGATGGCACTCAACTTCCACTCCTGATCTAGCCTTCTACCCCAGACATATCTGGACGATAAGCAGGAGATAGGAGATCAACTAGGAGGAAGTGACCATCGACCAGTATTTCTTACCATCCGGAGTGTAACCATTAACACTAGCCCTGCCATCACTAGATGGAACTATAAAAGGCCAACTGGGAACTCTTCAAACATCAGACAACTTCACTTTTGTCTGAAATAGTTGTGAAAGATGGTGATATCAATAAAGTAGTAAAAGACTTTAACAGATGCATTCTTCTAGCTGCAAAAGAAGCCATTCCTAGAGGATGTCAGCGGGGATACATTCCATACTAGTCAAGCACACTGCAAAAGTGTCAGGAGGACATGAATGAAGCCAGGAAAATGCAGAATCTCTGCCTTCACTAGAATCCCACAATAAATGGAAAAGGGCGGTAGCAGCATTCCAGAAAAACAAAGCTAATAGAAAACGGAAAAGCTGAGAGACAAAACAGCAGCTCTAAACCTAGAAAAGATGGTGGAAAACTCTGGCAGCTAGTTAAGTCCCTAAATGAAGAACCTACATCAACAAGACAGAGCATTACACTGGAGGAAAGTGGGAAAATTATAAGGAAAAAAGTGCAGATCTGCTTGCTACTACATATAGTAGAGAAAGCAATCTCAGCATAGACAAAGACCATCAAAAAAAAAATTAGAACAGAATTGCAAGGGAATGAAGGCTGCCTACACCCCTCTGCTCCAATGAGAGAACCTATCACTCTCGGAGAACTACAAAACTCAATTTCTAAACTTAAAAATAAAAAAGCACCTGGACCAGACAAAATTAGCAACGAAATGCTTATAAACCTGAGCTTAGCTAAGTTAAAGTTGCTTGAAATTATAAACCACAGCTGGCAGAAAGGTGTAGTCCCCTAAATCTGGAGAGAAGCCATCACATTACCCATACTGAAAAAAGAAAAATGCAGAACCAAGGCTGCAAGCTATCGACCAATCAGTCTGACAAGCTGTGCTTAAAACCATGGAAAGAGTCATCAACAACAGATTGAAATGGTTTTAGAATCGGAGCAGATTTTGTTCCGGAACAAGAGATTCAGGGAATGCATAGCATAGAAGACTCAGTTACCTATGTAGCTCAGTCCGTTGAAGATGCCTTCCAAGAGAAAAAAAAAGTGCTAACATTATGGGTAGACTTCAAGCAGGCCTTCGACAAGGTGTGAAAGATGGTCTCTATGGCAAAGCTCAAAAGAAATGGAATCCAAGGAACATGCAAAGATGGATCCAATCGTTCCTGCACAATAGAAGAACCAGAGTCACACTAGATGGACATCAGAGCAAAAAGGTCTTACTGCGTCATGGGGTACCACAGGGAGGAGTTATGTCTCCAACTCTCTTCCTTGTCTACATCAACGACCTAGTAAAGGATCTGCCAGCTGGAGTGAAGGCTGCCATATGCAGATGATTTAGTGCTATGGTGCGCAGACGAACACACAACATCTGCAACCGGTAGAATACAGCGAGCGGCAGATAAACTTATGGAATGGGCAGAGAAATGGTACGTTACAATTAACACAGACAAAACCTCCACAACACTGTTCTCCCTCTCCCCAGGGACAAAGCAGCCAACATACACTTAGGAACCACCCCAATACAAGAAGAAAGCAATCCAACTTATCTAGGAATCACATTTGATAAACGACTCACATGGAACAAGCATATAGAAAACACAGAAGGAAAGGCCAGACGGAAAATTGGAATACTCAGAAAACTTGCAGGTACCAACTGGGGAGCTAATGAACACACACTTAAGAAAGTCTACAGGAACAATCAGACCTCACCTAGAGTTCGGCTCAACAGCATGGGCTACAGCTGCTAACACACACCTGCAGACATTGGACAGAGGGCAAAATCAAGCACTCAGGATCATCACCGGAGCCATGAAATCTACTCCTATCACAGAGATGCAAAACACCACTGGAGTACAAGCCCTGGCTTACAGAAGGGAAACCAAGAATATGATCCAGATGGAGAAATACACCAGTATGCCCTTGCATCCAATGAAAGCAAGATCTGCACTTGACGACTAAAACGCAGCAGCTTCGTCCATCGGGGAAAGCGTCTAAAAAGACAGTACCAAGATGACCTACCAAGGCACACAACACCGCTGGTACTTAGTCTCGACCCTGTTCCTGGGAACAAGATAGGATACAGCAAAAATCATAACAATAATTAGGGAATCACAACTGAGAAATACACAATGACCTGAGAAGAGAACATCCACTATGTGCATGATCCAAGAAACTACCCTAACAATCATGGATCCACGTCTACACCGATGGATCTGCAACAGATGCAATAAGAACGGAGGCCGGTATCTATATTACATATCCCAACAATCTCACCGAAACAAAGTACATGCCAACTGGTAAATTTTGTTCAAACTACACTGCAGAGGCTCAAGCACTACTACAGGCCGCAATCATGATCAATAATTCCAACTCTGACTGCCAACAAGTGGTATTTTTCACAGACGCGCTATCTGTTCTGCAAGCCCTACAGAGTAACCATCCATCCCTGAGAAAAGAGCTCAGCAAGATCTCTACCAACAAAAGAGTTACACTTCAGTGGGTACCATCACACTGCGGAGTGCCAGGTAACGAGAAGGCAGACAAACTTGCTAAAAGGGAGCAGAATGTGAACAAATAGATAATGAAATCACATACTTTGAAAAAAAGAAAGCTATCATGGACATTAGAAAAGAACCTACAACATCCAACGATGACTACTACACACTTGACAGACAAGGACAGACTATCATCTTCCGACTCAGGATAGGTCATAACAGACTGAACAAACACTAACACAGGCTACGATTGTCCCCATCCCCTCTGTGCCCCTGTGGCACTGCTGAACAAACCACAGAACATGTTCTGCAAGACTGCCCCCTGTATGTCCTCCCAAGAAAGGAATGCTGGCCCTACAACACAACACTACATTCAAAACTACATGGCACTAGAGATGAGCTTCAGACAACAGTCGATTTCATCATAAGAACGCGTCTAACGGTATAATCATCAAAAAGGCGATCGCAAAGAAGAAGAAGAAGCTGAAAAGAACGAGAGACAAGCCCAAACTCAGAAGTCATCACAGTAAAACCTCTTACCAATTCTACTGTCTGTAAAGAGGAAATGCCACATATATATTGAAATAAATATATATATTCTACAAATGACGCCCTTGGGAAATTCGGAAACGAACTTTACTTGAGAGGATAGAAATATTCAACTCGATTCCATAAGAGAAATTGAACGACGAGTTGTGCAGGATATAAGGCTATAGAAAAATAGCTTGCAATCATTATATAACGTATAGCGGTACGAGAGGAAGGAATATATATTGTACAAAGAATCATGGGGAAAGTGGTTACACCATCCGTCAGTTCATCAAGAAGTTCATCAAGAACTTCATCAAGAACTTCATCAAGAAGTTCATCGAGAACTTCATCAAGAAACACAAATATTGAATGGTTTGGCCACATAAGTAGATTACCAACAGACAGTGCGCCTCAAATAGCACTGCTATTGCAATACAGTGGATGCAAGCAAAAAGTCGTCCCTGCAAACGGTGGACAACAGAAATAACAGAAAAAGGGGAAAACGCTATTTATGTCGCGCATACAAAAGCCCGTTCTAGAAATCTCTTCTTATCCTGACGCTGTGAGACAAAACAGGATTAGAGAAAAGAGGAAAAAGAAAAAAGACAATGAATTATGCACTATATCAAATACGATATTGTATTGTAAGCTTCTCGCTGGTAACCACGTCTCGTGCTCATTCCGGGATTCGAGGTCAACTTGATTTTTAAAAGTCCACGTGCACAATGTACGTTGTTGGACTACAAGTTTCCTAATACTTTACTTGGAGATGTTAACTACAAGTTTTCTAATACTTTACTTGGAGATGTTAACTACAAGTTTCCTAATACTTTACTTGGAGATGTTAACTACATCGTTTCTAATACTTTACTTGAGATGTTAACTACAAGTTTTCTAATACTTACTTGGAGATGTTAACTACAAGTTTCCTAATACTTACTTGGAGATGTTAACTACAAGTTTCCTAATACTTTACTTGGAGGAGATGTTAACTACAAGTTTTCAATACTTTACTTGAGATGTTAATCTCAAGTTTCCTAATACTTTACTTGGAGATGTTAACTACACGTTTCCTAATACTTTACTTGGAGATGTTAACTACAAGTTTTCTAATACTTTACTTGGAGATGTTAACTACAAGTTTTCTAATACTTTACTTGGAGATGTTAACTACAAGTTTCCTAATACTTTACTTGGAGATGTTAACTACAAGTTTCCTAATACTTTACTTGGAGATGTTAACTACAAGTTTTCTAATACTTTACTTGGAGATGTTAACTACAAGTTTTCTAATACTTTACTTGAGATGTTAACTCAAGTACCTCAGAAGTCTTAATAAATCTCGCCTAAATGACGAGCAACCCTGATAATAAGACATGCAAGAATTCACGCAAAAATAAGTCAGAAGTGGGATATTAGCTACAGAAGTGGATATTAGCTACAGATGGGATATTAGCTACAGAAGTGGGATATTAGCTACAGAAGTGGGATATTAGCTACAGAAGTGGGATATTAGCTACAGAAGTGGGATATTAGCTACAGAAGGGGGATATTAGCTACAGAAGTGGGATATTAGCTACAGAAGTGGGATATTAGCTACAGAAGTGGGATATTAGCTACAGAAGTGGGATATTAGCTACAGAAGTGGGATATTAGCTACAGAAGGGGATATTAAGCGCCCTGATTACGACTGAATGAAGAACGACATAGAAAATTGATTTCAAGAATAATTTTGTTTCTTTATAATATATTGTCTGGTTATTGTGACCTGCATCAACTGTTTGTCTGCAAGTGTGTTGTCTGGTTATTGTGACCTGTATCAACTGTTTGTCTGCAAGTGTGTTGTCTGGTTATTGTGACCTGTATCAACTGTTTGTCTGCAAGTGTGTTGTCTGGTTATTGGGCCCTCGTATCAACTGTTTGTCTACAAGTGTGCTGTCTAGTTATTGTGACCTGTATCAACTGTTTGTCTGCAAGTGTGTTGTCTCGTTATTGTGACCTGTATCAACTGTTTGTCTGCAAGTGTGTTGTCTGTTATGTGACCTGTATCAACTTTTGTCTGCAAGTGTGTTGTCTGGTTTTGTGACCTGTATCAACTGTTTGTCTGCAAGTGTGTTGTCTCGTTATTGTGACCTGTATCAACTGTTTGTCTGCAAGTGTGTTGTATGGTTATTGTGACCCGTATCAACTGTTTGTCTGCAAGTGTGTTGTCTCGTTATTGGGGACTGTATCAACTGTTTGTCTGCAAGTGTGTTGTCTCGTTATTGTGACCTGTATCAACTGTTTGTCTGCAAGTGTGTTGTCTCGTTATTGTGACCTGTATCAACTATTTGTCTGCAAGTGTGTTGTCTGGTTATTGTGACCTGCATCAACTGTTTGTCTGCAAGTGTGTTGTCTGGTTATTGTGACCTGCATCAACTGTTTGTCTGCAAGTGTGTTGTCTCGTTATTGTGACCTGTATCAACTGTTTGTCTGCAAGTGTGTTGGCCTGTTATTGGGACCTGTATCAACTGTTTGTCTGCAAGTGTGTTGTCTCGTTATTGTGACCTGTATCAACTGTTTGTCTGCAAGTGTGTTGTCTCGTTATTGTGACCTGTATCAACTATTTGTCTGCAAGTGTGTTGTCTGGTTATTGTGACCTGCATCAACTGTTTGTCTGCAAGTGTGTTGTCTGGTATGTGACCTGCATCAACTGTTTGTCTGCAAGTGTGTTGTCTCGTTATTGTGACCTGTATCAACTGTTTGTCTGCAAGTGTGTTGGCTCGTTATTGGGACCTGTATCAACTGTTTGTCTGCAAGTGTGTTGTCTCGTTATTGGGACCTGTATCAACTGTTTGTCTGCAAGTGTGTTGGCTCGTTATTGTGACCTGTATCAACTGTTTAAGTTAAACACAATGAAGAACATGTGGCAAAGCACCTGCAAAATACAAAAATTAAAAATATTGAGAGCATTCATTTTCCCATCTGCTACTTATGGTTATGAATCATGGACTATTGCACAGAAATTAAGAACGAAAATCCAGTCCTTCGAAACTAAATGCTACAGAAAGATCATACGAATACCATGGACAGAAAAAAGAAAGAACACTGATGTCCTGAAAGAACTAAATGTTAAAGAGAATTGGCTGATAAACAACATACTATACAGAAAATTATATACTTTGGTCACATCAAGCATCACGATGGCCTGGAGAGGACAATACTAGAGGGCAGGGTCCCAGGACGCAGAGGCGACCAAGAAGAAGATGGCTACAAGATATTAAAGAAACCATGAATATGACCATCAACGAAGTGGTGAACTGGCTAGAGACAGAGTGAATGTCAGATGTGCTGCAAAGAGAGCAACGTCCTATAAAGGATACGCTTGATGATGATGACTCAGTCGTTTGTCTGCAAGTGTGTTGGCTCGTTATTGTGACCTGTATCAACTGTTTGTCTGCAAGTGTGTTAGTCTTGTTGAATTTAACGCGTACACTTATGTCATTTTTGGTTTCCTTTGAATAAATTAATCTTTTCTTTCGTGATGGATGTTTTCCTCAAGCCAAGACCACAGACTAATTTGGTTATATCAGGACGTGTTGTGTGACCAGGTGATTCAGGACTCGCCTTGAGCAATATTGCTTTCTTGTGTTCCTAGATATTGTATTTAGTCTTGGTGTGTGACTCTCGTGACAAATGACATTCTTGCCGCCAGCAATATTTCTGGAAAGTTCATTCTGAATTCTGTTGCTCTTGAGACCAGGAATTAGCTGTTCACAAATTCATGAATATTGTTTAGTACTGACTTTTTCCATGAACATCAATCAATCAATCAATCAAGGGCCGTACCGGTTGACGTAGGTGATCATGTCTCTCCACATCAGTCTGTCTCTGGTACAATCCATCAATTCCGTCACTGAACCATTGTCTAACCACGATTTCAAGCCGTCCAGAATTGTGTCCCTTTGTTTCTCTCTCTTCCCCCTATTTGCCTGTTGTAACCAAAGTTCTAAACTGTCCCTTTTAATTATATGTTTAAAAACCTTGATTGTTGCTTCTATTGATTTATTAGATTTTGATATGAATCTGTCTCCGGGAAGTATTCATTGGCTTTCTAGCTGTCCATGGAACTTTCTAGCTGTCCATGGAACTTTCTAGGGGCCATGGAACTTTTAGGGCCATGGAACTTTCTAGCTTCCCGAACTTTTTTAACTGTCCATGGAATTTTTAACTTTCCCTGGAACTTTTTTGCTGTCCATGGAACTTTCTAACTGTCCATGGAACCTACTGTCCATGGAACTTTCTAGGGCCATGGGAAATTTCTAGCCTCCATGGAACTTTAGCGTCCATGGAACTTTTTTGGGCCATGGAACTTTCCTGTCCAGGAACTTTAACTTCCCGGGAATTTTTAACGTCCATGGGAAATTTCTGTGTCCATGGAACTTTTTTAGCTGTCCCTGGGAAATTTCTAGTTCCATGGGAAATTTCTAGCTGTCCATGGGAAAATTCTTTTGAGAAAACCCCAAATTTTTTCCATGAAAACCCTTTTTAAAATCTCTCTCCTTTTCGTTCTGTACATTTTTTGGGGGGGGAGAAAAATAGATTACCTCTGTGGCGGGGGGTTTTCGCCAGTGGGGTTTGGGGGCATGTGCGCGGTTTTTTACTTACGTGTATGCCTGTGAGTATGTGCGCAAATCATCTATGGTTACAAAGAACTGTCCGGAAAGTGTCATAAAAATATTTGTAACGTTAAAAAAATTTGTTAGTTTTTGATACTTTTAAATGTTTTATTCTTTGGATGTTGCATCTACCAAACACAGTTATCATCTAATGTTTCATCTACCAATTACACTGTTATCATCTAAGTTTTATCTACCAATTAATTTTTCCCCATCAATGTTTTACACCAATTACAATTACCCCATCTAATGTTTCATCTACCAATTCACGTTATTTTATCTTGTTTCACACCCTTACAAGTTATCATCTAATGTTTCATCTACCAATTACACTGTTATCATCTAATGTTGCATCTACCAATTACACTGTTACCCATCTAATTAAAATTTCTTAATGTTACCCCCATCTAATGTTTAACTTTTTCCCCCGTTACCCCCTCTAATGAAATTTTTACACTTTTCCCATCTAAGTACAACTTTTTAATGTTCCTCAACTAATGTTGCAACTTTTTACACTGTTACCCCATCTAATGTTGCAACTTTTTACACTGTTACCTATTAATGTTGCAACTTTTTTCACTGTTTCATCTAATGTTGCAACTTTTTACATTTACTCAACAATGTGAACTTTCTTACACTGTTACCTCATCTAATGTTGCAATTTTTTACACTGTTACCTCATCTAATGTCAACTTTCTTACACTGTTACCCATCTAATGTTGCAACTTTCTTTTCACTGTTACCTCATCTAAGTTGCAACTTTCTTACACGTTACCCATCTAATGTTGCAACTTTCTTTCACTGTTACCTCATCTAATGTTGCAATTTTACACTGTTACCTCATCAATGTTGAAATTTCAACTGTTACCCATCTAATGTCAAAAATTTCTTACACTGTTACCTCATCTAATGTTGCAACTTTCTTACTGTTACCCATCTAATGCAACTTTTTTCACTGTTATCATCTAATGTTGCAACTTTCTTTCACTGTTACCTCATCTAATGTTGCAACTTTCTTTTCACTGTTACCCCATCTAATGTTGCAACTTTTAATGTTACCCCATCTAATGTTTAACTTTCTTACACTGTTACCTATCTAATGTACAATTTTTTACACTTTACCCCATCTAATGTTTCAACTTTACACTGTTACCTCATCTAATGTACAACTTTCTTTCACTGTTACCTTTATCAATTTTAACTTTCTTACACTGTTATCATCTAATGTTGCAACTTTTTACACTGCCCCATCTAATTTTAATTTCTTACACTGTTTTTCATCTAATGTTGCAACTTCTTACACTGTTACCCATCTAATGTTTCAACTTTTTACACTGTTACCTCATCTAATTTTAACTTTCTTTCACTGTTACCTCATCTAATGTACAACTTTTTAATGTTACCTCATCTAATGTACAACTTTCTTACACTGTTACCCCACAATGTTGCAATTCTTATATGTTACCTCTCTAATGTACAACTTTCTTACACTGTTACCTCATCTAATGTTGCAACATTCTTACACTGTTACCTCATCTAATGTTGCAAATTTCTTTCACTTTTCCCATCTAATGTACAATTTTTTTACAGTGTTACCTCATCAAGTTGCAACTTTTTAATGTTACCTCATCTAATGTTGCAAATTTCTTACACTGTTACCTCATCTAATGTACAACCCCTTTCACTGTTACCTCATCTAATGTTGCAAATTTTTTCACTGTTACCTCATCAATGTGCAACTTTTTTACACTTTTCCCCTCGAATGTTTCAACCCTTCACTGTTACCTCATTAATTTCAACTTTCTTTCACTGTTACCTCATCTAATGTGAACTTTCACACTTTTACCACATCTAATGTAAACTTTTTTACACTGTTACCTCATCTAATGTAAAATTTCTTACACTGTTACCTCATTAAAGTTTAACTTTTAATGTTACTTTATCTAATGTTGCAACCTTTTTTCACTGTTACCTCATCTAATGTTTCAAATTTCTTTCACTGTTACCCCATCTAATGTACAACTTTTCTTACACTGTTACCCCCCATCTAATGTTGCAACTTTCTTACACTGTTACCTCATCTAATTTTAACTTTCACTGTTACCTCATCTAATGTACAACTTTTTTACACTGTTACCTCATCTAATGTTTCAACTTTCACCGTTACCCCCTCTAATGTACAACTTCTTTCACTGTTACCTCATCTAATGTACAACTTTCTTACACTGTTACTCATCTAAGTTGAACTTTCTTACACTGTTACCTCATCTAATGTTGCAACTTTCTTACACTGTTACCTCATCTAATGTTTCAACTTTTTTCACTGTTACCTCATCTAATGTTGAACTTTTTACACTGTTACCTCATCTAATGTTGCAACTTTCTACAAGCCCACTAATGTTGCAACTTTCTTACTGTTACCCCATCTAATGTGCAACTTTCTTACACTGTTACCCCATCTAATGTTGCAACTTTTTTTTCACTGACCCCATAATGTTGCAACTTTACAGTTACCCATCTAATGTACAACTTTCTTACATGTTATCATCTAATGTTGCAACTTTCTTTTCACTGTTACCCATCTAATGTTGCAACTTTTTTACTGTTACCTCATCTAATTTCAACTTTTTTTACACTGTTACCCCCATCTAATGTTTCAAATTTTTTACACTGTTACCTACTAATGTTGCAACTTTTACACTGTTACCTCATCTAAAGTTGCAACTTTCTTACACTGTTATCATCTAATGTACAACTTTCTTACACTGTTACCTCATCTAATGTACAACTTTATTACACTGTTACCTCATCTAATGTACAACTTTCTTACACTGTTACCTCATCTAATGTACAACTTTCTTTTTCCGCCCATCTAATGTTGCAACTTTTTACACTGTTACCCCATCTAAATTTTCAACTTTTTTTACATGTTACCTCATCTAATGTTGCAACTTTCTTAAGTTACCTCATCTAATGTTTAATTTCTTACACTGTTATCATCTAATGTTAACTTTCTTACACTGTTACCTCATCTAATGTTGCAACTTTCTTCATTTACCACATCAATGTTGATTACCAATTCCCTTTTTTCCCCTCTAATGTTGCAACTTTTACACTGTTTTCCCATCAAAGAACTTTCTTAAAGTTCCTCATCTAATGTTACAACCCTTAATGTTACCCATCTAATGTGCAACTTTCTTCACACCCCATCTAATGTTAAAATTTTTTACACTGTTATTTTATCTAATGTTTCAACTTTCTTTTCACTGTTATTTTTCAAAGTTGCAACTTTCTTACACTGTTACCTCATCTAATGTTGCAACTTTCTTACAGTGTTACCTTTATCTAATGTTGCAACTTTTTTTTACACTGTTACCTCATCTAATGTTGCAACTTTCTTACACTGTTACCCATCTAATGTTGCAACTTTTTACTTTATCATCTAATGTAACCTTACTTGTTACCCCATCTAATGCAACCTTTCACTGTTACCTCATCTAATGTTGCAACTTTCTTACACTGTTACCCTCATCTAATGTAAACTTTCACGTTTCCTCATCTAATGTGCAATTTTTTTACACTGTTTCCTATCTAAAGTTAACTTTTACACGTTATATGAATGTTGCAACTTTCTTTCACTGTTACCTCACTAGTGTACAACTTTCTTACACTGTTACCTCATCTAATGTTGCAACTTTTTTACACTGTTTCCTCATCTAATGTTGAAACTTACACACTTATCCAATGAAACTTTCTTACTGTTACCCCATCTAATTTCAACTTTTTAATGTTTCCCCATCTAATGGCAACTTTCTTACACTTTCCCATCTAATGTTGCAACTTTTTACACTTTACCTCATCTAATGCAACTTTCTTACTGTTTCATCTAAAGTGCAACCTTTTCACTGTTACCCATCTAATGTTGCAACCTTCACTGTTTCCCCATTAATGTACAACTTTCTTACTGTTACCTCATCTAATGTGCAACCCTTTAACACCTCATCAATGTTGCAACTTTTTTTACACTGTTACCCATCTAATGTTGCAACTTTCTTACACTGTTACATCATCTAATGTACAACTTTCTTAACTGTTACCCCATGAATGTTGCAACCCTTTCTGTTACCTCATCAAGTTGCAACTTTTACACTGTTACCCCAACTAAGTTGCAACTTTTTTATACGTTACCCATCTAATGTTGCAACTTTCTTACATGTTACCCCATCTAATGTTGCAACTTTCACTGTTACCCTCATCTAAAGTGCAATTTCTTAAATGTTATCTCATCAATGTACAACTTTCTTACATGTTACCTCATCTAATGTTGCAACTTTCTTTCACTGTTACCTCATCTAATGTTGCAACTTTCTTTCACTTTTCCCCATCTAATGTACAACTTTCTTTCACTGTTATTTTATGAATGTTGCAACTTTTTTACACTGATTTTATCTAATGTGCAACTTTTTTCACTGTTACCCATCTAATGTACAACTTTCTTAACTGTTACCTCATCTAATGTAAACTTTCTTACACTGTTACCTCATCTAATGTTGCAACTTTTTTACACTGTTACCTCATCTAATGTACAACTTTCAACTGTTTCCTATCAATGTACAACTTTTTTAATGTTACCTCATCGAATGTTGCAACCTTTTATTTCCCATCAAGGGGAACTTTTTAACGTTACCTCAACTAATGTTTAAATTTTTTATACTGTTACCTCATCTAATGTACAACTTTCTTAATGTTACCCCATCAATGTTGAATTTCCACGACCATCTAATGTTGCAACTTTCTTACACTGTTTCCTCATCGAATGTTTCAACTTTCTTTCACTTTACCTATCCAAGTTGCAACTTTCTTACACTGTTACCTCATCAAGTTTCAACTTTTTTACACTGTTCCTTTATCTAATTTCAACTTTCACACTGTTACCTCATCTAATGTTGCAACTTTTTACACTGTTACCCCATCTAATGTTGCAACTTTTTTACACTGTTACCTCATCTAATGTTGCAACTTTCTTACACTGTTACCTCATCTAAGTTGCAACTTTTTCAGTGTTACCCTCATCTAATGTTGCAACTTTCTTACACTGTTACCTCATCTAATGTTGCAATTTCTTTAATGTTTCCCCCATCTAAGTTGCAACTTTCTTACTGTTATCATCTAATGTGAACTTTTTTCACTGTTACCTCATCTAATGTGCAACTTTTTTACACGTTACCTCATCTAATGTTTCAACTTTTTAAATGTTACCCCATCGAATGTTGCAACTTTTTACACTTTTCCTCATTAAAGTACAACTTTCACACTGTTACCCCCATCTAATGTTTCAACTTTCTTACACGTTACCTCATCTAATTTCAACTTTCTACACTGTTACCCATCTAATGTTGCAACTTTTTTTACACTGTTACCCATGAATGTTGAAATTTCTTACACTGTTACCTCATCTAATGTACAACTTTCTTAAATGTTACCCCATGAATGTGCAACTTCTTCACTGTTACCCATCTAATGTAAAATTTTTTCTGTTACCTCATCTAATTTCAACTTTTCACTGTTTCCTCATTAATTTCAACTTTCTTACACTGTTACCTCATCTAATGTTGCAACTTTTTTCACTGTTACCCCATCTAATGTACAACTTTTTACGTTACCTCATCTAATTTCAACTTTCTTCACTGTTACCCCATCAATGTTTCAACTTTCTTACACTGTTACCTCATCTAATGTCAATTTTTACTGTTACCTCATCTAATGTGCAACTTTCTTACACTGTTACCCATCTAATGTTGCAACTTTCTTAACTGTTACCTCATCTAATGTTGCAACTTTTTAACTGTTCATCATCTAATGTACAACTTTTTACACTGTTACCCCATCTAATGTTACAACTTTCTTAAATTTTCCCATCTAATTTCAACTTTCTTACACTGTTACCTCATCTAATGTTGCAACTTTTACACTGTTACCATCAATGTACAACTTTCTTATGTTACCTCATCTAATTTCAACTTTTTTACACTGTTACCCCTCTTTAAAGTTGCAACTTTTTCACTGTTACCTCATCTAATGTACAACTTTCTTTCTGTTACCCATCTAATGTGCAACTTTCTTACACTGTTACCCTTTATCTAATGTTAATTTCTTTCCTTTTCCCATCTAATGTTGCAACTTTTTTCACTGTTACATCATCTAATGTACAACTTTCTTACACTGTTACCCTCATCGAATGTTTCAACTTTCTTATGTTTCCTCATCTAATGTTGCAACTTTTTTACACTGTTACCTCATCTAATGTTTAACTTTTTAAATGTTACCCCCATCTAATGTGAACTTTCTTACACTGTTACCCATCTAATGTGCAACTTTCATGTTACCTATCTAATGTCAACTTTCTTACTGTTACCCCATCTAATGTGCAACTTTCTTTTACTGTTACCTCATCAATGTACAACTTTTTACTGTTACCTCACTAATGTAACCCTTTTCACTGTTACCTACAATGTTTAACTTTCTTACACTGTTACCTCATCTAATGTACAACTTTTTTACACTGTTACCTATCTAATGTTTCAATTCTTACACTGTTACCTCATCTAATGTACAACTTTTTTTACACTTTTCCTCATCTAATGTTTAACTTTCTTCACTGTTACCCATCTAATGTACAACTTTTTTTACACGTTACCTCATCTAATGTTGCAACTTTCTTTCACTGTTACCTCATCTAATGTGCAATTTTTACACTGTTACCTTTTATCTAATGTACAACTTTCTTTAATGTTACCTCATCTAATGTTGCAACTTTCTTACACTTTTTCCACATCTAATTAAACTTTCTTACACTGTTACCTCATCTAATGTGCAACTTTCTTTTTTGTTACCTCATCTAATGAACTTTTTTACACTGTTACCCATCTAATGTACAACTTTTTTAATGTTTCCCCATCTAATGACAACTTTCTTACTGTTACCTCATCTAATGTGAACTTTTTTACACTTTTTCCCCTCTAATTTTCAACTTTTTTATACTGTTACCCATCTAATGTGCAACTTTCTTACACTGTTACCTCATCTAATGTTGCAACTTTTTACACTGTTACCTCATCTAATGTTGCAACTTTCTTTTCACTGTTACCCATCTAATGTGCAACTTTTTTCACTGTTACCTCATCTAATGTACAACTTTCACACTGTTACCTCATCTAATGTTGCAATTTTTTTACACTGTTACCTCATCTAATGCAACTTTTTTACAGTTACCCATCTAATCAACTTTCTTTTCTGTTCATCATCTAATGCAACTTTCTTACACTGTTACCTCATCAATGTTGCAACTTTCACACTGTTACCCCATCTAATGTTGAATTTCTTACACTGTTACCTTCCCCTCTAATGTTGCAACTTTCAACTGTTATCATCTAATGTACAACTTTCTTACACTGTTACCTCATCTAATGTTTCAACTTTCTTACACTGTTATCATCTAAGTTGCAACTTTCTTAAGCCCATCTAATGTTGCAACTTTCTTTCACTGTTACCCCCCCAAGTTGCAACTTTTTTACACTGTTACTTTTATCTAAGTTGCAACTTTCTTACACTGTTCCCCATCTAATGTTGCAACTTTCACCTGTTACCTCATCTAATGTACAACTTTTTTCTGTTACCTCATCTAATGTGCAACTTTCTTAACGTTACCCATCTAATGTTAACTTTCTTACACTGTTACCTCATCTAATGTTTAACTTTTTACACTGTTACCTCATCTAGTGTACAACTTTCTTACACTGTTACCTCATCTAATGTTGCAACTTTCTTTTAATGTTACTCATCTAAGTTGCAACTTTCTAACTGTTACCTCATCTAATGTGCAAATTTTCTTACACTGTTACCCCATCTAATGTACAACTTTTTTACACTGTTACCTCATCTAATGTACAACTTTTTTTACACTGTTTCCTCATCTAATGTACAACTTTCTTACACTGTTACCTCATCTAAAACAACTTTACACTGTTACCTCATCTAATGTTTCAACTTTCTTACACTGTTACCTCATCTAATGTACAACTTTCTTACACTGTTACCTCATCTAAAGTACAACTTTTTTACACTGTTACCTCATCTAATGCAACTTTCTTCTTTATCATCTAAGTTGCAACTTTTTTACACTGTTACCTACTAATGTACAACTTTCTTATGTTACCTCATCTAATGTACAACTTTTTTCTGTTACCTCATCTAATTTCAACTTTCTTTCACTGTTACCTTTATCAATGCAACTTTCTTACACTGTTACCTCATCTAATGTCAACTTTCACACTGTTACCTCATCTAATGTACAACTTTCTTACACTGTTACCTCATCTAATGTGCAACTTTCTTACACTGTTACCCCATCTAATGTACAACTTTCTTTTTCACTGTTACCCTTATCTAATGTACAACTTTTTTACTGTTACCTCATCTAATGTTGCAACTTTCTTACACTGTTACCTCATCTAATGTACAACTTTCTTACACTGTTACCTCATCTAATGTACAACTTTTTCACTGTTAAATTTTTCTAATGTTGCAACTTTCTTACACTGTTACCTCCCTCTAATTTCAACTTTCTTACACTGTTATTTTATCAATGTTGCAACTTTTTACACTTTATCATCTAATGTTTCAACTTTCTTACACTGTTACCCCCCATCTAGTGACAACTTTTACACTGTTACCCCATCTAATGTTGCAACCCTTTCACTGTTACCTCATCTAGTGTACAACTTTCTTACACTGTTTCCTCATTAATGTTTCAAATTTTTTACACTGTTATTTATCAATGTTTCAACTTTTTCAGTGTTACCTCATCTAATGTTGCAACTTTTTTTCACTGTTACCTTCTAATGTACAACTTTCTTTACACTGTTACCTCATCTAATGTTGCAACTTTCTTACACTGTTCCCTCATCTAATGTACAACTTTCTTACACTGTTACCTCATCTAATGTACAACTTTTTTTACACTGTTTTTCATCTAATGTACAACCCTTTCGTTACCCCCCTCTAATGTTGCAACTTTCTTTTCACTGTTACCTCATCTAATGTACAACTTTCTTTCACTGTTACCTCATCTAATGCAATTTCTTACTGTTACCTCATCTAATGTACAACTTTTTTTTGATCTTTGTTCCCTTTCCAGACTAACATCATGCAGCTTGTTTCCCGATGGCCACAAAAAGATGGTAGGGGCTTTGGCGTATCTGGTTAACTGTAACCCTGCTGCGTAGTACTGTCATCTTACGACCACATCTTCAGCTCGTTTTTTTATTTTTATGTTTTTCCATCCAGAAGCACTTGAGTTTTCAGCTCTTCGGCTCGGTGCCATGAACATCGTAACCATGCGGTTCGGATTGTGGCTATAAATAAAACACAAAGAGGCAGATGGACAGACAACACTACTGCCATCTTATAACATAAATTTTTCCCCAACTATTGAATTATCAAAAAAATCGCCCACATGAATGTGTCACGTAATATCGTGTTGGGAAATTTGTGCAGAGAAAAAGTAAACGAAAAGAAATTAAAATTGCAATTTTCCCTTTTCAACCTTATTAGATTTTCGTAAGTTGTCTCGCAATCTACAAAAAATTTATGGAATTTCTGGGATGCTTTACCGCATGCTCTATAGATTCACAAAAAGACATTTTAAAACCCTCATCAGAACATCATTCATATAGAAAGGCAGAACATCAAAATATATAAAAAAGAAGAACATTAGTCATATATAGATATATACAGAACATTAGTCATATATAGATACAGACATTCATATATAGATATAGACAGAACATTAGTCATATATAGATACAGAGAGAACATTAGTCATATATAGATACAGAGAGAACATTAGTCATATAAGTGGGGTTCGTCATTAGGCCACGGGGCCGGCCCCACCAAAAAAAATTGTAACGTGATTTATTATTTTATAAATTATTTGTTCATAATTATTACTTTAAAAGTGATACAAATTAGCTTCAAAAGTTGAATATATAACACTATAAATCACATACAGTGTGAAATTCAGTGTTTTTCCTCCGAAAAGTTCCCCATTTGCCCAAAGGTTTGTAGGTCCAGTGAAATGTGGTATTTAGACGGTGCCGTACATAAAACTTGACTGACTGAATATTTAACTTAGACGAATGGTGGTTTTCATTCATTCAGTAGGGAAATTTAAGTGTCCAAAACCAGTGATAGTTAAACAGTGTTATTGGCTAAATATTAGTCCGGTGCGTAAATACGAATGATATATACAAATAATATAAAATAATATAAAAATTAACTAACCATCATAGAATATTTTAACGCAATCGCTCGTTCCATCAACATATGTGTACGACAATGATTGGAGACAAGTTGACCAGTTGACCTACTTAATAAAGGGGGTATATACTTTAGTCATATGCTAGATAGTTCTAGTAAAAGGGGGATAATTTCCCGGAATAGACACATAATAGTCAAATAACCATGATTTTTCCAAAAGTGTTTGTATGGCCCAACCAATAAAAATGATCACAAGTCGCCACTGTCATATTAGATATCGCCAGACCCCACTGCTCATATTTAGATATCGCCAGGACACCACTGCTCATATTTAGATATCCCCGGGACACCATTGCTATATTGATATCGATTCCGAAACCACAGAAGACATGTGTGTTTTGTGTGTGTGTTTGAAAGGGATTTGTCTCCGTCTCCAATACATCTGATATTTTCTAGCGACATGTTATTGTTCAACTTTATCGATTGAAAATGGAAGGTTATTGTTCAACTTATCGATTGAACGGAGGGAAGGTTATTGTTCAACTTATCGATTGAACGGATGGAAGGTTATTGTTCAACTTATCGATTGAATGGATGGAAGGTTATTGTTCAACTTATCGATTGGACGGATGGAAGGTTACTGTTCAACTTATCGATTGAATGGATGGAAGGTTACTGTTCAACTTATCGATTGAACGGATGGAAGGTTACTGTTCAACTTATCGATTGAACGGATGGAAGGTTACTGTTCAATTATCGATTGAGGGATGGAAGGCACAATTTCAGCCACGGAATGTTCTACAGAACTAGACCGCAGTTTATCGATAAGAAACAAACTATTAAATTGAATTGGTCGGTTTTGAAAGCCTCCGTGACAAATCAGATCTAGCGCCATGTTCAATAACTCAGCAGATGTGTGACTATAAGTGAGGTTATCCGTTGGTAAGATATCACCAGTAATCTCCCTTTGTATAAATGTATGTTCTATTTAAGAATACGCATACAGCTTCGTTTAAACAGAAACCAGTCGAATAGTACTAACTAGACCCGAGCTTACAGAAACAGCTTGTACAGTTTTTGAAACTGGCATCCATTGTATATATGCAGTGATTCATGGGATGTTCCTCTTGTGTTAAAAGGGACAGATGAGTAGAGTATATTAGAACTCGGGAGTGACCTGCAGGCAATATGTCTTTTGGAAGTCTGTCAAGGGATAGACTATATTTAGAAATACTTCAGAGTGGGCGCAGAAAGACTTTCTTCAAACCACTCCATGTCAGCTGCTAGATTTCAAGAGCTGGATTGAAGATTTTGAACCCAGAAAAGAACAGAACAACATGTATATGAGAGGCCAGTAATCAAATTGAACTGGTACGGCAGTCGCTGACGCTGTTGGAGATCGGACTACCATGGACATTCCAAGTGAACTGAATATCATTCTGACAAAGAATCCCAAAGAATTATAAACTGAAGCTTTATGATTAAGATAACTCTAGAGGGGTTGAAAATCATCAAACTATTTGTTGACACAAAACAATTGAAACTTTGCTTTAAATTGATATGAGGAAAGATTGAAACTTTGTTTTTAAACTTGTATCGACGGTTAACAGATTAAACTTTGTTTTAAACCCGGTATCGACGGTTAACAGATTAAAATTTTTGCTTTTAACGTTGGTAATGACTTAAAATTAAAACTTTGCTTTTAAGTTGGTATCGACGGTTAACAGATTGAAACTTGTTTTTAACGTTGGATCGACGGAAAGATTAAAACCTTTGCTTTTAACGTTGGTATCGACGGTTAACAGATTGAAACTTTGCTCTTAACATTGGTATCGACGGTTAACAGATTAATCTAATGACTATGAATTTCTTTTTTAAATAACAACAACACGAGTACAACAAAAATACATCTAGTAGCCCTTTAGTAGACCTAGTAGACCTAGTGACCAGACTAGTAGACCTTAGTAGACCTAGTAGACCAGTAGACCTAGAGATGAAGTATCTACGAAGAAAGCTGGGAGTAAGAAGAGACCGGTTGAGAAATGAAGACATCAAGAAAAAGTGGGTACAACATCAGTACTAGATTTCATCAAGAAACAACAAATTAAATGGTTCGGCCACGTAAGCAGATTACCAACAGAGGTGCACGTCAAAGAGCAATATTGCTCCGATACAACGCAAAAAGCCGGTCACACAAAATGTGGACCTCAGAGATAACAGATGCGACGAAAGACACAATTTGAAGGCAACAAGGGTTCGTTCTAGAAATCTCTTCTTATCCTGACGCTATGAGGCAAAAACAGGATTGAAGAACAGAAATAAAGCAAGCGAGGGGAAAATGAATATAAAAAAGCTTCAATAAACTATTTGTGAAGTTATCCTGTTACAAAAAAAATTTCTTTTTTTAAATTTTATTGCAACTTCATTTGCATATTTGTTGACGCCAGGTCATTTCTAAAACTCATTTTAACTTTGTTTGATATATCAATGGATATACGGGGGTGGGAGAGGGGGTCGCAGAGTTGATACCACGTTGCTCTAGTGCATCCCTAGGGTAGATATCAGAGCTGTTCAATGCCAACTTAATCACAAATTATCGGTGTGCGTACCACATACGGTAAGACAACAGAAGACCCTGATCCTTTACATGGGCATCTAAATCAAAGTACATCTGAGTTGAGCAAGGTTTCCTGAATTGCTAGGAACGCTGTTCATAAGAAAAGCAAGTCTTCACGAAATAATCATTCAGATGCATGACTACGTCTGAATTTTTGACGGGCGAGCAACAACAAAATTTCCCGAGATGAGAGACCTACAATTTTCATGTGAGGTCTACAATCTTAAAGTGAGGTGTACACCTTCATGGGAGATCTACAACCTTCATGTGAGACCTACACTCTTCATGGGAGATCTACAACCTTCATGTGAGACCTACACTCTTCATGGGAGATCTACAACCTTCATGTGAGACCTACAATCTTCATGTGAGGTCTACAATCTTCATGTGAGGTCTACAATCGTCATGTGATATAAAAATTTCATGTGCGGTCTACAATCTTCATGGGAGATCTACAACCTTCATGTAAGGTGTACAAACTTCATGTGAGATCAGCAATCTTCATGCGAGGTGTACAATCTTCATGTGATATCTACAATCTTCATGTGAGGTCTACCATTTTCATAAAGTGGTCTACACTCTTCATGTGAGGTCTAAACTTTCATGTGAGATCAGCAATCTTCATGTGAGGTCTAAACTCTTCATGTGAGGTCTAAACTCTTCATGTGAGGTCTAAACTCTTCATGTGAGGTCTAAACTCTTCATGTGAGGTCTAAACTCTTCATGTGAGGTCTAAACTCTTCATGTGAGGTCTAAACTCTTCATGTGAGGTCTAAACTCTTCATGTGAGGTCTAAACTCTTCATGGGGAGGTCTAAACTCTTCATGTGAGGTCTAAACTCTTCATGTGAGGTCTAAACTCTTCATGTGAGGTCTAAACTCTTCATGTGAGGTCTAAACTCTTCATGTGAGGTCTAAACTCTTCATGTGAGGTCTAAACTCTTCATGTGAGATCAGCAATCTTCATGAGTTGTTGGTTCCGGTTTCAAGATGGCGGCGGATAGCTGTGTTTAGTTTCGCTAGGCAGCGATGTTGGATTATTTCACCCTTTTCCAGTGTTTGTGCCGTGCAATGTTCGCAAATTTACACGAGGATGTTTATATTCATTGTGGGAATTCTGTTTTCAATGGATGGCCGACCTGGAGGGGGATGGGGCCCGATGTTTCGCCGCTGATCGTTACCGACATGCAGCGACCGTGTTAGCTTGAATACGGAACAAATAGGGACGAGCCCTCTCTCCCTCTGAAAAGGTGCTGAAGTCGGCGATACTGGGCCCAAAAAGGCGCACAAAAACCATAGTATCAGCATCTCACGCTTATATAAGATGATTATACCGTCCGAAAAAAATTATGATGTAGATCGACACACCGAGCCATGCATAGTTGAAGTAGTGTTGGGCACGAAAACCCGGTCCCGACCTACCCCTTCCCGACCTACCCCTTCCCATAGACATCGAAAGACACCCCGCCGTATCAGGCGACAATATATTGAATATGATTCAGAAAACAAGAACGCCAAAGTGCCACTTGTCATTATGCACTGGAACGCAGAAGGAGTAAACAGCAAGCAGGCTGGATATAACAAAAACAAAATTTGGGAAAAACGTCTTACACGAAAAGCAGGTCAGTATTTGCTGACCCAAGAGACGCACTTGAAGCAAACCAAACATTCAAAATAAGGGATACCAATGCCATAGATCGGACAGACAAGATAGGAGAAAGGGAGGAGTACTCACTCTAGTAAAAAACAACATACATTCCACTGAAAAACAGACACACATGGAGGGGACCCGAGTACCAACTTCTAAACTACAAACAGATAGCACAAACATAAGTTACTAAATTATTACTGCCCAAACGACAAACCACAGAACCTCAACACAATACAGGACCTGACCCCAACTTTATTGCATTTGGGAGATTTCAAAGTCACCCCAGAGCTGGGATACAACCACCAGATCGCAGGGGAGAAGAGGTAGAAACATGGCAAGACGACCACTCTCTTATACTAATCAATGCCTCTCGACACCCCCTACCTTCTACTCCAGAAGATGGCACTCAACTTCCACTCCTGATCTAGCCTTCTACCCCAGACAAACTGGACTGATAAGCAGGAGATAGGAGATCAACTAGGGGGAAGTGACCATCGACCAGTATTTCTTACCATCCGGAGGTAACCATTAACACCAGCCCTGCCATCACCTAGATGGAACTATAAAAAGGCCAACTGGGGAACTCTTCAAACACAGACAAACTCACCTTTTGTCTGAAATATTGTGAAAGATGGTGATATCAATAAAGTAGTAAAAGACTTTAACAGATGCATTCTTCTAGCTGCAAAAGAAGTCATTCCTAGAGGATGTCAGTGGGGTACATTCCATACTAGTCAAGCACACTGCAAAAGTGTCAGGAGGACATGAATGAAGCCAGGGAAAAAGCAGAATCTCTGCCTTCACTAGAATCCCACAATAAATGGAAAAGGGCGGTAGCAGCATTCCAGAAAACAAAGCTAATAGAAAAACGGAAAAGCTGGAGAGACAAAACAGCAGCTCTAAACCTAGAAAAAGATGGTGGAAAACTCTGGCAGCTAGTTAAGTCCCTAAATGAAGAACCTATATCAACAAGACAGAGCATTACACTGGAGGAAAGTGGGAAAAATTTTAAGGAAAACAAGCCGCAGATCTGCTTGCTACTACATATAGTAGAGAAAGCAATCTCAGCATAGACAAAGACCATCAAAAAAAATTAGAACAGAATTGCAAGGGAATGAAGGCTGCCTACACCCCTCTGCTCCAATGAGAGAACCTATCACCTCGGGGAACTACAAAACTCAATTTCTAAACTTAAAAAAAAAAAAGCACCTGGACCAGACAAAATTAGCAACGAAATGCTTATAAACCTGAGCTTAGTAGCTAAGTTAAAGTTGCTTGAAATTATAAACCACAGCTGGCAGAAAGGTGTAGTCCCCCAAATCTGGAGAGAAGCCATCACACTACCCATACTGAAAAAAAGGAAAATGCAGAACCAAGGCTTCAAGTATGACCAATCAGTCTGACAAGCTTGTGCTAAAACCATGGAAAGAGTCATCAACAACAGATTGAAATGGTTTTAGAATCGGAGCAGATTTTGGTTCCGGGGAAAAAGAGGGTTAGGGAATGCCATAGCATAGAAGACCCAAATTACCTATGTAGCCCAGTCCGTTGAAGATGCCTTCCAAGAGAAAAAAAGGTGCTAACATTATGGGTAGACTTCAAGCAGGCTTTGACAAGTGTGGAAAGATGGTCTTATGGCAAAGCTCAAAAGAAATGGAATCCAAGGCAACATGCAAAGATGGATCCAATCGTTCCTGCACAATAGAAGAACCCGAGTCACACCGATGGACATCAGAGCAAAAGGTCTTACTGCGTCATGGGGTACCACAGGGAGGAGTTATGTCTCCAACTCTCTTCCTTGTCTACATCAACGACCTAGTAAAGGATCTGCCAGTTGGAGTGAAGGCCGCTCTATATGCAGATGATTTAGTGCATGGTGCGCAGAGACACACAACATCTGCAACTGGTGAATACAGCGAGCGGCAGATAACTATGGAATGGGCAGAGA
This sequence comes from Arion vulgaris, assembly GCA_020796225.1. Taxonomy (NCBI): domain Eukaryota; kingdom Metazoa; phylum Mollusca; class Gastropoda; order Stylommatophora; family Arionidae; genus Arion; species Arion vulgaris. The sequence goes on from JADZMA010000206.1 coordinate 30,783, forward strand.
AATGGTACGTTCAATTTAAACAGACAAAACCTCCACAACACTGTTCTCCCTCTCCCCAGGGACAAAGCAGCCAACATACACTTAGGAACCACTCAATACAAGAAGAAAGCAATCCAACTTATCTAGGGATCACATTTGATAAACGACTCACATGGAACAAGCATATAGAAAACACAGAAGGAAAGGCCAGACGGAAAATTGGAATACTCAGAAAACTTGCAGGTACCAACTGGGGAGCTAATGAACACACACTTAAGAAAGTCTACAAAAGGGAAAAATCAGACCTCACCTAGAGTTCGGCTCAACAGCATGGGCCAGCCAAAACACACCTGCAGACATTGACAGAGTGCAAAATCAAGCACTCAGGATCATCACCGGAGCCATGAAATCTACTCCTATCACAGAGATGCAAAAACCACTGAGTACAAGCCCTGGCTTACAGAAGGGAAACCAAGAATATGATCCAGATGGAGAAATACACCAGTATGCCCCTGCATCCAATGAAAGCAAGATTAAATGATCTGGCACTTGGACGACTAAAACGCAGCAGCTTCGTCCATCGGGGAAAGCGACTAAAAAAACAGTACCAAGATGACCTACCAATGCACACAACACCGCTGGTACCTAGTCTCGACCCTGTTCCCTGGGAACAAGTTAGCGATACAGCAAAAATCATAACAACAATTAGTGGAATCACAACCGGGGAAATACAACATGACTTGCAGAAGAGAACATCCACTATGTGCATGATCCAAGAAAACTACCCTAAACAATCATGGATCCACGTCTACACCGATGGATCTGCAACAGATGCAATTAAGAAAAGGAGGGGGCCCGGGATCATATTACATATCCAAAATCTCACCGAAACAAAGTACATGCCCAAATGGTAATTTTTTGTTCAAACTACACTGCAGAGGCTCAAGCACTACTACAGGCCGCAATCATGATCAATAATTCCAACTCTGACTGCCAACAAGTGGTATTTTTCACAGACGCGCTATCTGTTCTGCAAGCCCTACAGAGTAACCATCCATCCCTGAGAAAGAGCTCAGCAAGATCTCTACCAACAAAAGAGTTACATTTCAGTGGGTACCATCACACTGTGGGGTGCCAGGTAATGAGAAGGCAGACAAATTGTAAAAGGGAGCAGAATTTAACAAATAGATAATGAAATCACATATTTGAAAAAGAGCTATCATGGAATTTGAAAAGAACCTACACCATCCAACGATGACTACCACACACTTGACAGACAAGGACAGACTATCATCTTCCGACTCAGGATAGGTCATAACAGACTGAACAAACACCTACACAGGCTGTGATTGTCCCCAACCCTCTGTGCCCTTTTTGGCTATGAACAAACCACAGAACATGTCCTGCAAGACTGCCCCCTGTATGTCCTCCCAAGAAAGGAATGCTGGCCCTAAAACACAACACTACATTCAAAACTACATGGCACTAGAGATGAGCTCCAGACAACAGTCGATTTCATCATAAGAACGCGTCTAACGGTATAATCATCAAAAAGAGTGATCGCAAAGAAGAAGAAGAAGAAGCAATCTTCATGTGAGGTCTAAACCTTTCATGTAGATCAGCAATCTTCATGTAGATCTAAACTCTTCATGTGAGATCAGCAATCTTCATGTGAGGTCTAAACTCTTCATGTACATTTTGGCTGGTGGTGGTGGGATATAAACAAGGTTTTGATGTTGCTGCTAGGAAACCCCAAGACTCGAAGGGAAAAGGTTAATCTCTAGTTTTGTGAGTACATCAGATTCTTCCTAGGCTACATCTCTATTAATCTCTAGTTTTGTGAGTACATCAGATTCTTCCTAGGCTACATCTCTATAAATGATCAGAGGTTTTTTTTTAAATAGATTATACTCAGACAGACATTTCTCTCTCCATCTCTTTAATCTTATTTTGTGAGTAGATCCGATCTGAAGCCAACATCTTTCTTTCTGTCTGTATCTCTTTAATCCATAGCGTAGCAAGTGATATTGACCCTGGACTGCATCGTTCTCTCTCTCTCATCCGTACTTTTTCAATAGATCCTATCCTAAATCTATGTATGTCTCTCCCCCTTTTAAACATGAAGGTTTTCAGTAGATTCTACCCTAACCTCCTCTTACACACACACACACACACACACACACTAGTATTAACGTTTATTAGGGAAAAAGACGGTAACACAAGATGACAGACAGCGAACGTATGAGAACAAATTCGGCTAATGGCCGCTGACTAAGACGGTGGTATGTCTATGGGTGAGAGATAGGTCCAGTTACCACAGATCAAACACTATTGTGACGCTAATTAGAAGTATGGTATTTACAACAGCTTCTTGCCCTGTCTACTGGGCTATATTAGATTCGAACATCATTCCTGGCATTAAGACCAGATTAGCAGTGGAAAGGTTGGAAGGGAGGAGATGATTTTATACGCCGGAAGGAATGGGAAGGGTTGTGGGACCTCATAAAAAAGTATTCTAGACATGTATATGACGTAACTGCTTTGAGAAATATCTATTCAGTAGCGGTAAAATCTCTATAGGGGCCCCCCGGGACTGAAAGAGGTATACTATATAACAAAAATTATAAAATATATGAGCGGCGGAGGGAGAACAGACCAATTACTCAATGATCTAATCTTTCTTCGGATAGTGTGACACAGTAGAGGTATGGCCAAGGTGCCAGTCATCTGACTGTGAGGCAACCTCTGCCGCCACGTTAGGGAGCTCTTCTTTATGCTCCATGTACGGGATGGAACCATGATGCGCTTTTATTAGCGTAACTCGGCTATCTTAGAATAGTTGTAAGAGAGTGGAACTCGGCTATCTTAGAATGGTTGTTTTTGAACGGAACTCGGCTATCTTAAAATGGCTGTTTTTGGGAAAGGAACTCGGCTATCTTAGAATGGCTGTTTTTGAACGGAACTCGGCTATCTTAATATGGCTGTTTTTGAACGGAACTCGGCTATCTTAGAATGGCTGTTTTTGAACGGGAAACCCGGGTATCTTAGAATGGCTGATTTTAGCGGAACTCGGCTATCTTAAAATGGCTGTTTTGAACGGAACTTATCTTAGAATGGCTGTTTTTGAACGGAACTCGGCATCTTAGAATGGCTGGGTTTTGAGCGGAACTCGGCTATCTTAAAATGGCTGTTTTTGAGGAGAACTGGGCATGTTGAATTGCTATTTGTTTATCCAACTGATTTTGTGCTGGGTGGCACTTGTTGGGGCTATCAGGGTGAGGTGACTTGCGTCAGACTTCAACAAAAGTTCATCATCGGACGCCCGAGTGGTTACTGGGCCAAATTTGGGGTAAAGAATAGAACCACTGTTACCGCCACGCATGTCGTAAGAGGCGACTAAAGAGGTTTCTTTAAATCGATGCACGTGTCCTAAACGTGTGAAGTCTTCGTTTTGGGGTACCAAACCAATGCAACGAACACGTTCTTGGCAAGATCAAAATATCACAAAGAGTGATTAAAATTGGTCGTAAAGAACGAACGAAAAGAAGAAGTTCATCATCAGAATATGCAGAGCTGAAAGTTCTGTTTTATAAACTCATCTGCTTTATTCTAAAATCAGTTATTTATATATAGCTTTAAATCGATCTTGTCGATCGGTTTGTATAGCGGCTTGCTGTATTGTGAGAGTTAAGAACTCTGACTTTCAAAGACAAATTGTCACATTTTTGGATGTGTACCTTTGCCTGACTATTCTATTTTTTATTTCTCATTTACATGTCATTTGATGTTACCAGAATTTCAATAAAATAGACTGGGTAGTATTTTTTTGTTTTTTTTTAAATTGTCTTTCATCATCATCAAGTTGCGTATCCTTTATAGGACGTTGCTCTCTTTGCAGCACATCTGAAATTCACTTGTCTCTAGCCAGTTCACCCACTTCGTCGATGGTCATATTCATGGTTTCTTTAATCTTGTAGCCATCTTCTTCTTGGTCTGCCTCTGCGTCTGGGACCCTGCCCTCTAGTATTGTTCTCTCCAGGCCATCGTGACGCTTGATGTGACCAAAGTATCTACATTTTTTTAATAGTATGTTGTTTATCAGCCAATTCTCTTTAACATTTAGTTCTTTCAGGAATCAGTGTTCTTTCTCTTTTCAGTCCATGATAATCGTAGGATCTTTCTGTAGCATTTAGTTTCGAAGGACTGGCTTTTCGTTCTTGCTTTTTGTGTAATAGTCCTTGATTCACAACCATAAGTAGCCACTGGGAAAATTGCATGTTCTCAAACTTTTTTAAATGTCTTTACTGTTTGTAATACCGCCTTTTTAGGACGGTGTAGAACATGAGGGGAGGGGAGGCATGAGCCGAATGGCTAGAGCAGTCGCTGTGATACTGTTCTGGTTATGATTTTGTTTATGAATGCTCCGACAGAAAAAAAACCTCCTTGGTCTTACCGGGGATTGAACCAGGCATATCCGAACGGGAGCCAGCGCTCTAATATATTCGGCTAGACGCTCTACTGTAGTTTGTGAATTAATCTACCCGAATGGGAGCCAGCGTTAATATATTCGGCTAGACGCTCTACTGTAGTTTGTGAATTCATCTAGCTGAAATATCGGTCATCATCAACCCTCTGTTTAATAATGGAAGAATGGTGTAGTTTTTCTATCCTTTGATTCTCTTGTTTGATAAGGTTATTCTATGCCTTCCCCCTTCCCTGGTTACTGTGAGATAGTATCAGTTATGGCAATATGTCTCCTATAAACCTTTAAAGAGTTCATTAACTGGCTAGCCGTGAGCTTAGTTGTACCGAGACTGATACAAATTGGCATAGGATCAACGAATGTATGGCCTTATCTTATGTACTGAACTATACTAGAAAATGAGACGGTTGATGAAAACAGATTTCAATTACACCAGGAAGTAATCCTTTAGGCCAGTAGTTCTCAGTCTGTGTTCTGTCGCCACACATTGTCCAAATGTCTTATATGAGGAGATTAGGAGCTAGAGAAGAGATTAGGGGCTAGAGAAGAGATTAGGAGCTAGAGAAGAGATTAAGGGCTAGAGAAGAGATTAGAGCCAGAGAAGAGATTAGGGGCTAGGAGAAGAGATTAGGGCTAGAGAAGAGATTAGGAGCTAGAGAGAGAGATTAGGGGCTAGAGAAGAGATTAGGGCTAGAGAAGAGATTAGGGGCTAGAGAAGAGATTAGGGGCTAGAGAAGAGATTAGGGGCTAGAGAAGAGATTAGGGCTAGAGAAGAGATTAGGGCTAGAGAAGAGATTAGGAGCTAGAGAAGAGATTAGGAGCTAGAGAAGAGATTAAGGGCTAGAGAAGAGATTAGGAGCTAGAGAAGAGATTAGGAGCTAGATGAGAGATTAGAGCTGAGAGAGATTAGGAGCTAGAGAAGAGATTAGGGCTAGAGAAGAGATTAGGGCTAGAGAAGAGATTAGGAGCTAGAGAAGAGATTAGGAGCTAGAGAAGAAATTAGGGGCTAGAGAAGAGATTAGGAGCTAGAGAAGAGATTAGGAGCTAGAGAAGAGATTAGGGTCTAGAGAAGAGATTAGGAGCTAGAGGAGAGATTAGGGGCTAGAGGAGAGATTAGGAGCTAGATGAGAGATTAGGAGCTAGAGGAGAGATTAGGGGCTAGAGGAGAGATTAGGAGCTAGAGAAGAGATTAGGAGCTAGAGAAGAGATTAGGGTCTAGAGAAGAGATTAGGAGCTAGAGAAGAGATTAGGGGCTAGAGAAGAGGTTAGGGGCTAGAGAAGAGATTAGGAGCTAGAGAAGAGATTAGGAGCTAGAGAAGAGATTAGGAGCTAGAGAAGAGATTAGGGGCTAGAGAAGAGATTAGGGGCTAGAGAAGAGATTAGGTGCTAGAGAAGAGATTAGGGGCTAGAGAAGAGATTAGGGGCTAGAGAAGAGATTAGGAGCTAGAGAAGAGATTAGGGGCTAGAGAAGAGATTAGGAGCTAGAGAAGAGATTAGGAGCTAGAGAAGAGATTAGGGTCTAGAGAAGAGATTAGGGGCTAGAGAAGAGATTAGGAGCTAGAGAAGAGATTAGGGGCTAGAGAAGAGATTAGGGCTAGAGAAGAGATTAGGGGCTAGAGAAGAGATTAGGAGCTAGAGAAGAGATTAGGGCTAGAGAAGAGATTAGGGGCTAGAGAAGAGATTAGGGCTAGAGAAGAGATTAGGAGCTAGAGAAGAGATTAGGAGCTAGAGAAGAGATTAAGGGCTAGAGAAGAGATTAGGGGCTAGAGAAGAGATTAGGGGCTAGAGAAAGAGATTAAGGGCTAGAGAAGAGATATGGGGCTAGAGAAGAGATATGGGGCTAGAGAAGAGATTAGGGGCTAGAGAAGAGATTAGGGCTAGAGAAGAGATTAGAGCTAGAGAAGAGATTAGAGCTAGAGAAGAGATAGGGCTAGAAGAGATTAGGAGCTAGAGAAGAGATTAGGGGCTAGAGAAGAGATTAGGGCTAGAGAAGAGATTAGGAGCTAGAGAAGAGATTAGGGCTAGAGAAGAGATTAGGAGCTAGAGAAGAGATTAGGGGCTAGAGAAGAGATTAGGGCTAGAGAAGAGATTAGGGGCTAGAGAAGAGATTAAGGGCTAGAGAAGAGATATGGGGCTAGAGAAGAGATATGGGCAGAGAAGAGATTAGGGGCTAGAGAAGAGATTAGGAGCTAGAGAAGAGATTAGGGGCTAGAGAAGAGATTAGGGGCTAGAGAAGAGATTAGGGGCTAGAGAAGAGATTAGGGCAGAGAAGAGATTAGGAGCTGAGAAGAGATTAGGGCTAGAGAAGAGATTAGGAGCAGAGGAGAGATTAGGGCTAGAGGGAGATTAGGAGCTAGATGAGAGATTAGGAGCTAGAGAGAGATTAGGGCTAGGAGGAGAGATTAGGGCTAGAGAGAGGATTGGAGCTGAGAAGAGATGGCTAGAGAAGAGATTAGAGCTAGAGAAGAGATTAGGGCTAGAGAAGAGGTTAGGGCTAGAGAAGAGATTAGGGGCTAGAGAAGAGATTAGGAGCTAGAGAAGAGATTAGGAGCTAGAGAAGAGATTAGGGGCTAGAGAAGAGATTAGGGCTAGAGAAGAGATTAGGTGCTAGAGAAGAGATTAGGGGCTAGAGAAGAGATTAGGGCTAGAGAAGAGATTAGGAGCTAGAGAAGAGATTAGGGCTAGAGAAGAGATTAGGAGCTAGAGAAGAGATTAGGAGCTAGAGAAGAGATTAGGGTCTAGAGAAGAGATTAGGGGCTAGAGAAGAGATTAGGGGCTAGAGAAGAGATTAGGGGCTGAGAAAGAGATTAGGGGCTGAGAAGAGATTAGGGCTAGAGAAGAGATTAGGAGCTAGAGAAGAGATTAGGGGCTAGAGAAGAGATTAGGGGCTAGAGAAGAGATTAGGGGCTAGAGAAGAGATTAGGAGCTAGAGAAGAGATTAAGGGCTAGAGAAGAGATTAGGGGCTAGAGAAGAGATTAGGGGCTAGAGAAGAGATTAGGAGCTAGAGAAGAGATTAAGGGCTAGAGAAGAGATATGGGGCTAGAGAAGAGATATGGGCAGAGAAGAGATTAGGGGCTAGAGAGAGATTAGGGGCTAGAGAAGAGATTAGGGGCTAGAGAAGAGATTAGGAGCTAGAGAAGAGATTAGGAGCTAGAGAAGAGATTAGGGGCTAGAGAAGAGATTAGGAGCTAGAGAGAGATTAGGGGCTAGAGAAGAGATTAGGGGCTAGAGAAAGAGATTAGGAGCTAGAGAAGAGATTAGGGGCTAGAGAAGAGATTAGGGGCTAGAGAAGAGATTAGAGCAGGAGAAGAGATTAGGGCTAGAGAAGAGATTAGGGCTAGAGAAGAGATTAGGGCTAGAGAAAGAGATTAAGGGCTAGAGAAGAGATATGGGGCTAGAGAAGAGATATGGGGCTAGAGAAGAGATATGGGGCTAGAGAAGAGATTAGGGGCTAGAGAAGAGATTAGGAGCTAGAGAAGAGATTAGGGGCTAGAGAAGAGATTAGGGGCTAGAGAAGAGATTAGGGGCTAGAGAAGAGATTAGGAGCTAGAGAAGAGATTAGGGCTAGAGAAGAGATTAGGGCTAGAGAAGAGATTAGGAGCTAGAGAAGAGATTAGGGCTAGAGAAGAGATTAGGGCTAGAGAAGAGATTAGGGCTAGAGAAGAGATTAAGGGCTAGAGAAGAGATATGGGGCTAGAGAAGAGATATGGGGCTAGAGAAGAGATATGGGGCTAGAGAAGAGATTAGGAGCTAGAGAAGAGATTAGGGCTAGAGAAGAGATTAGGCTAGAGAAGAGATTAGGCTAGAGAAGAGATTAGGAGCTAGAGAAGAGATTAGAGCTAGAGAAGAGATTAGGGGCTAGAGAAGAGATTAGGAGCTAGAGAAGAGATTAGGAGCTAGAGAAGAGATTAGGGGCTAGAGAAGAGATTAGGGGCTAGAGAAGAGATTAGGGGGTAGAGAAGAGATTAGGAGCTAGAGAAGAGATTAGGGCTAGAGAAGAGATTAGGAGCTAGAGAAGAGATTAGGGCTAGAGAAGAGATTAGGGCTAGAGAAGAGATTAGGGCTAGAGAAGAGATTAGGGCTAGAGAAGAGATTAGGGGCTAGAGAAGAGATTAGGAGCTAGAGAAGAGATTAGGAGCTAGAGAAGAGATTAGGAGCTAGAGAAGAGATTAGGAGCTAGAGAAGAGATTAGGAGCTAGAGAAGAGATTATGAACTAGAGAAGAGATTAGGAGCTAGAGAAGAGATTAGGGGCCCGCATATCGATCCAATGGTACTCGTTCACTCGTGGAGACATGTGGATATTTTTCTAGAGATCTCTCCCTGATCTCGGTGTAGGTGAGATCGAGTTCCTAGTCATATCGGAGACGAACGATAAAACATAGGTTACGTGTTCAAGTTGAGCATGTAATAGAACTCTTGGCGGTTCAAAATCGAGATAGCAGGCTGGAAAGCCGCTGCCCGGGCAAAATTCATTAGAAAAAGATTGTCAGTAAATTCCTACACAATATCTTCATCTTTAAAATGACATTCGTCGGGAGACACTAGTTCGGGACTACGGAGTTCGTGCTCTGCAGCTGAGATCTTCCTGTGTAAGAAAGTGATTGGAGCACATATGGTTACTCACCAAAGTGCAGTGATGATGGTCCTATCAATCAATCAGTAATCCTTTATGCCAGTAGTTCTGAGCCTGTATTCTGTAATGACACATGTCTTAGATGTGATATCAATAATATAAAGGTGTCAGCGATCTCAACAAGAGCACACATAGTTATTCATCTCAACAAGAGCACACATAGTTATTCATCAAAGCGTGCAGATGTTTGTCTTATCAATCAACCAATCAGAAAACCAGGATGTCCTATCTGCTGATGGCAGATTGAGATAGACAGTTTGATCAATCACCTCAGACAGACATACAGACAAGCAAATGAAAAGACAAAGACATGGATGATGGAATAAGCAGATCTATCATTCCAGTGTTGGTCCTACCATCTACAGCTGTGAGAACCAACAGTCTGGACAATGAGAATACTATCATGGACAACTTTATATTCTAATGACAATTCTGGTAAACTGGTACTCAAACTGTGGATCGCTGACTTATTTCCATAAGAAATTTCACATCAATTGGTACCCTTTTTTTTTTCCCCAGGTCAGGAAAAAATATTTCTGAACTAGATTTGTGTGCTTCATTTGTGTCTTTTCCCCCGTTATCCTTGGGTCCACCTTTTTTGGGGCCCTTCATTCATTTATCAGAGAGAATTGCTCTTTGGGTGCACTGTCTCTTTTAATCTGCTCATTTTATCAGGTAAATTGCTCTTTTAGGTGCACTGTCTCTTGGTAATCTGTTTTTTCAAATAGTTTTCCTTTGAGGTGCACTGTCTCTTGGTAATTCTTATTGTTAAATGGTTTTCTCTTTGGGGATTCCCGGTAATCTGCTATTTAAGTGAATTGCTCTTTGAGGTGCACTGTCTCTTGGTAATCCTTTGTGACCAAATCATTTTTTTTTGTTTCTTTATGAAGTTCAGTCTGATGTTGTACCCCTTTTTCCTGATGTCTTTTTTCTAAACAGGTCACTTCTTGTTAGCATTCTTTGGCACTTCATCTCTGTCTGACTAGTCTCTTCTTTTTACACCGGGATTCTTCGTAGACACTTCATCTCTTCGTGATAGTTTTCTTTTATCATTTGATGTCAGCGTCCAGGTTTGCCACCGATAGCATAATGTGGGGAGAAAGATTGTGTTGAACATTGCTCTCTTTGTGTTGGTGAAATATTTTCATTTATAATTGGTGCCATTTGTCCTATTATTTAATTTGTTCTTTCATTTTTCTGAAAATTGCTGCCAAAATATGTCAAGCTTTGATTTGTTTTCATTGATGTTTGTGGATATTAGTGTTTTAACCTCTCTATTGAATGTCATTATTTCAGTTTTTTCTGTGTTTATTCTCATTTTTTCATTAAAGTTTGTAGTCTTTTAAAGTGAGCTGTTCTTCGTTGTTTATATGATTGCTTCATCGTCAAAAAAGAAATTGTTGTTCCCCCAAAGGGTTTTTTTTTCACGTTTGCTATAGTTATTTTAATTTGATAAATATCTTCTTTTCTTTATTTTGTTTTTTAAAATTTAATCCTCTTTGTGATATGTTTGATCTTTAAGAATGCGTATCGTTGCATTTGTTTGGGGGCCCCCCAAACATATGTTTAGGAAAATGGATCGATTTCAGCCCAAAACCCCCTTATGCCCTTATGACATCGTGGCAGGGAAAAAGTGGGTTTTATTCTTTCATCTCAAATTTGGGCCCCGATAACCACGGGCAGATGAAAATGTGATGAACAGCAGTGATGATAGAAAATCCCTTTTCTTACTCCTGACCCAATGTAGAACCTTTTTATAGATCTTTTTTCTTCTAACCCAAAGACGGTTGTTTTTTTAAGAACTGGGGTTGTTTCTTCTAACCGTACACTGGGGTTTTTTTGGAGCTCTTATAGGGTTTT
>JADZMA010000207.1:0-41604 GCA_020796225.1 Arion vulgaris
TGTTTTGGGTTTTTTCAAAAAGCCCTGCCCCGAAAGAATGGAAAACTATGGAAAATGCCAAAAATCCAAAAGGTTAAAAAAGCTGGGGTTGATCCAAGTCCCGTAAAAGGATATGCAATTAACTTTTTAATACATTTTTCATATCATTTAATTATCATACATTTATATTCACGACAAAACATCACATACATCCCTTTGTTATATGTTCCTGTATCCCCTCGCTGATCGTTCCTTTCTACTGTCACCTCGGACCAATTTTAATTAATTAATTACAACTGCCTTAAATACTGGAAGCCAAGTGTACAGGGTTTAAAGAAAATACATTGGGGACGATACAGTTCTTGGACCGTACCCAGTGTCCGTTCTAATGAAACACGACATCCAGGTCATAGTACCACCTGTCAGGTAAACATTTAATTTATTTCTAACACTCTTGAAGTCTATTATAATACACTTCATTATATACCAACATGGTTCGTGCACAAAAATTTTGACAAATATTTCACGTTAGTTTGTTCTAGCGTCTTCACATATGTTTGTTCTAGCAACTTCACATATGTTTGTTCTAGCAACTTCAGTTTGTTTTAGCAACTTTTCTAGTTTGTTCTAAAAAAGGCAACTTCAGTTTGTTCTAGCAACTTAAGTTTGTTCTAGTGACTCCAGTTTGTTCTAGCAGTTCCAGTTCTAGTAGCTTATTTTGTTTGGGACCCCAGTTTATTCTAGGATTCTAATTTTTTCTAACAGTTTCAGTTTGTTCTGCGACTCATTTTAAAAAAAAATTTAGTGCCGTCAGTTTGTTTTAAGCGGTTTCAGTTTGTGCTATCGCCTACCACAGAGAGCCACATAGAAAGTATAATGATACAAAGCAAGAGGAAGACCACAAAAGATGGGACGAAATCAAGAACACCTTACAAAATGAAAAAATCAGCTTACAAGTCCTTTTAAAAAAAGCACACACAAGGCCGTCACCACATCGAATATAATCGTGCTCCACCAAGTTGTTTGGTTTTTTGCATTGACGGACATTCTGACAGGCTTTTGCCTGTCGATGCACCTGCTGATGTTTCCCCTCTAAGTGTATCTCTGACTCCCTCTTACCCTCCTGCTGTCTAACTTTCCTTCCAAGTGTACCTTTGTCTCCCCTTGCCCCCCTGTACTGTACCTCCAAGTGTCCTTGCTCCCCCCTTTACCACCTGTATGTACCTTCCAAGTGTACTTTTGTCTCCTTTTCCCTTTTCCACCTATATTGTACAAACCCTTTCCAAATGTACCTTTTCCCCACCTTTGCCAACTGTATTGTATATTACCTTCAATTTTACCTTTGTTCTCTCCCTTGCCCACCTGTATGGCCCTTCCCTCCAAGTGTATCTCTGCCCCTCTTGCCATCCTGCCTTGCCTCCAAGTGTTAGTCTGTCTCACCCTTTCCATCCTGCTTTCTAACTTCCATTCCAAGTATATCTCTTTCTGTTCCTGCTTTTCTGCCTTTACATTCCCAATTGTACCTCTTCCTCCCCCTGCCCACCTGCATGTGCCTCTTCTAATTGTATCTTTCTCCCCTTGATTTTCTCCTTCCCATCCAATGTATCTCTTTCTCCCTTGCTCACCTGCATTGTCCTTCCCTTCCAAGTGATTCTTTCCCCCCCTTGTCACCTGCATTGTACTTCCCTTCCAAGTGTATCTCTTTCCCCCCCTTTCCACCTGCATTGTACTCCCTTCCAAGTGTATCTCTTTCCACCTTGCCATATTGCTTTCTATTTTCCTTCCAAGTGTATCTTTTTCTCCCTTGCTCACCTGCATTGTACCTTTCCTTCCAAGTGTATCTTTTTCTCCCCTTGCTCACCTGCATTGTACTTTTCTTCCAAGTGTATCTCTTTCCACCTTGCCATTTGTCCCTTTTCCTTCCAAGTGTATTTTTTTTTCCCCTTGTCACCTGCATTGTACCTTTCCTTCCAAGTGATCTCTTTCCCTTGCTCATGCTTTTATTTCCCTTTTCCAAGGTATCTCTTTTCCTTTGCCATTTGTTTTATTTTCCTTCCAAGATCTCTTTCCCCCTCCTCACCTCATTTCCCTTTCCCCTTTCCAAGTGTATTTTCCTTTTCCCCTTCTAAAACCATTATTTTACCCCTTGTCCCTCCTGTTTTTCTTATTACCATTGTTTTGTTTTCTAATATTAATATAATATAGCTTCTTTACAGAGAAGAAAAACTAGTCGTTTTCTGTTGTCAGTGTAAAGACTGTTCAGGATAATATTCTTACCTACATGACAAAGTTCCGCTTGTACTTACTGACATTGTATAGGTAGAAGAGGAATGACATAAACATCTAACCCATCTCAGAAGTAGAGGTACAAGAAACCATTGGGCTCAGAAGAATAAAGTACATGACAGTGATGAAGTTGACACAGAAATGCTGATGGCAGAAGAATCAGAAACACAAGACTTGCTAATCTAAATGATACATTGAATAAAGAAGTAATACCAGAAGAATGTAGAATTGTCTCTATTATAAAATTCCAAAGAAGAAGGATTTCTTCTTCGCGTTCTCACTAGTTTTTGATTTAGATTCTCTAACAAAGGCCGACATCTGCCTCATATTGTCGCCACCCAGTTTGTCTTGACACTGGTGTTGGTTGGTCCGACATCTTCCGTGTGGCTAAACTCCGAGGATGAGCGGCGACCGTAGAATTCGATATCCCATTCCCTCATTGTGGGGTGTCTTAGGGCGTTGACAAGTGTGACGGCGCGAATTTATCTTTCTGCATCCTGCCCAGAATAATTTAAAAAAAACACCACAAAAACGTAAGGAATTAAGAAACTGTAACAAATGAAGAGTAATAACCGTGTTATCACTAACGGTAAAATACTTATACAGTGATCCTTCAAAGAATGAAAGCAAAAAAAATTGGGGAAAGAACAAGCAGGTTTTAGAGAAAATCACGCATAGACCACATTTTTCCTTTGCCCAAATAGTGAAATAAAGAAAGCATTGAATGAAATAGTACATTATATAGTGTTTGTTGACTTTGGAAAAGGCATTTGATTGATAGCTTGTACATGTAATCTCTATGGAAGATACTCCAACATTACAGAATACCAACAAAAGTAGTTAGTGTAATTATAGCATTATATGCAGACTCAGTATCAAGTAGTTTGCAAACCCATTTGACATCTAACAGGATTTTGAACAGGGGTGTATTTCCCCAATTTTATAGGACCTTCTATAGACTGGCTGAAAAGGAAACCATAAATGATAACAGCAGAGGTTTTCGATGGCACCTTTTCGGTATTGAAGATTTGGGATAATGCAGACAATAGAGTTAGTTGATACTCTTCTCGCGATCCCCCCCCAGACAACGAACCAAATTTATTATGAATTTTATTGTTGCTTTTAGCGACTCGTCCTCCGTACAGCTTCTCGCGAACCCTCTGTGTTATCGGGCCAATTTTTTCTCAGGAAGTTGGCAGTCTTGGTATGTTCTACCGTCATGTCCCCCTTTTTCCCAGTGGCACAGGCGTAGTTTCCAATTTAAAATTTGTTAAACATGTGGACCGGAGTCTATTATGGCCGGTACGGATGCGGAATATGTCACTTGTTCGCTAGGGGACAGATTAAAAGAATTCACGCTGTTGTGTTGTGGGTAGTCTTTTGTGTTGTACTGCCAGCCCATGGTTGTTCTGGTTTCTAGTGATCTCGGATCAGTCTGCGGTAGTCCCCTCCTTTTTACTAGCCAATCGGCTTCCTGTTACCGTTTAAATTGCAGTGTGATGGTAGTCAGTTGATACGATGATGCTCAAACGAAAATATATACTTAGTAGAACAGCCAAGCAATAGGATTTGGAATTACTTTTTAAAAAACCCGAAAGTACTGAGAAATAACCAACAATCAGAAAATCCAATTATGTTACATAATGAAATCATAGAGGAAGTTCGGGATTTTGTAAAACGCAGTAAAAAGTATAGTATCGCAGGATAACGATTTGAAAAGGACATCATTGAAACAATCAAGAAGTAAAACTGTCACATGCTCAAAAAACAAAATCTAAAAAACCCAAAGGATTGAACCTAAAACAAAATTTAAAATATAAAATGCAGTGTAAAGTAGTGAGTGCTTATAAGCAATCAATCATCACAAGCTGGAGACATTTGAAAATAAACGTTTAACAAGAATGTTGAAATATTCTGAAAATACAATAACAAATGAACAAACTGTGCCTGAGTGTATATCATAATTAAAGACGAAGATGGAGGCGGATTGTCATGCATGTTATCCCAAAGTAGGGACATTGGCCGGGACTAATGGAAAGCGGTTGGGTTAAAAAAAGAAGACCTAGATGTCCATAGGAAACATGAAGAAGGGATGGAAAGGTTTTAAAAAATATGTGCCTGGTAGAAAGACACAGAACGACAACAATGAAATCTCTCGTAGATGCCTTATGTTGTAAAACGGGACACGAATAGTATATAAAGAGATGTGTAGCTCATTCCGTATATGTGAGCAGAATTGTGTAAAACAGGACAGCTTAACTGATGTAAACCCACATCACACTTTGTACTAACGCTTTTGAGTAAAAATTTTATAGATATGAGAAAAGTGATTAACAAATGTTTGATTAGAATGAACGCAAATAAACAACAAATAATCAATTCTCAATTTTGGGAAAATTCCGATAAATATATTTATAATTAAAAAAGATGGAAACTATTAAGAATTCATATATTATTGTATATAATTGTTGATCTTCTCGAATCTGTAGATCACTTTATTTTTTTTAGTTTTTTTTTCTTTTGTCCTCGACACAATTTACAGCACTGTTTCACAACTAAATACACAAAGAATATGATGAAGATAACAATGGAAGTAATAAACGCAATAACATCCAAGACATAGAGTTGATACCAAGGCATCTGCTGACCTGACGACCGCATATATGATCCTCCATATTTCATCACATGATCAAACCAGAAGGCTGATTCGTTCCTTGGATTTTGTACAGTTTCCCTGATAGACTGAAGTTTCTTCATATTTTTGCATATTTGTCCTCATAAATGATTTGTTTCATCATAGAGCAGCTCGTCCGCTGTAGCGTCTCATATCAGCACGAGACTGAGTTCTTTTAACAGAATTCTTTCCGAGTTATAACCTTGATCTCCGATATAGGAAGGCAGAGTATGGGTACTCCCTGATAAAGTGCTTTATACTGCCCATTTTTACGCAGTGAGAAATAAATAGTGTCTTCTCATGTCCAAGAGGTCTTTGTGGTATCCACTTGGAGTCATAATACGACTGGGGTCAGGTGATGTAATATTAACTTTCCATAAACTCCCAAAATCGTTGTTTAAAGCTGCAATCATTTTAGACGTGATGTATGAGGTACATTAACTACAGAACCTCCAAAGAATACGATGATACCATTTTTTTGATTCGTTTACAAATTTCTTGAACTCTCCTACCAGTGGTTTGGCAGGAGATGCAGATGATCCACCACAGTTTCTGTGTTTTGCATTGTCTGGATAGTCCAATATGTGGTCGATTTCAGCAATGAAAACTTCAGCATTCGCTGCAAGTTCATTGATAGACTTGTATGGTTATGTGAGCAAATCGTGAAAAAAACTACTGTCATAGAACACGTCAAAATTTATACGAGCTACATAGAGAAGAAAACATTGAAAACCCCGGAAAAATGTCATCTTGTCACTGAACTTTGTCACTGGGAAAATTGGTACCCAGGACTGATGGAACTTTTGAGAATACACGTCAGGAAACGTTCCCAAAGAGGGCAATGGAATGTCCAAATTAAAGGCATACAATCATGTTCATATTAAATGGATAGAATCTAAAACAGCCAATTAGCTTTTGGGTTTCTTATATTGTCAATTAAAGTCTTGTCAGATAGAATAGCATTTGCTATTTTACCAGATTCTATAACACCTCTGTACATGGCGCTTATTTCTTGGGTTTCTCCATCCCAGAACCTGTCAAGGATGCCTGCGTTGTCATAGATGGTTTTCTCCAGGTCTCCCAAATGTTCCCATATCAAAGGGTTTTGATAGATTTGTCTTTCACCAAACCCTTGAAGGATTGTGGGACACAAACCACACGTCATGACGAGCTCGCCAGCCCTGGCAGTTTGTGTGGTAGAGGATGTAGCTGGTGAAGGAGGAGATAAAATACAAAAAGTTTTGGCGTTAGTTGTCTGTATAGCTGTAAAATGATGACTGAATAGAAAGGAGGCTTTATAGTCCATTGTCTTGATCTGGAAAGATAGATAAGTGTATTAATAAATGTTAGACGTTAGATTATACTGTCATCTATATTAAGTTGAACAATATAATGATGTTTTATGGCCATAGTCACATACAAACACATCATCTCATAGGCTGAGAATAATGTAATATTTGTATCACTGCAAGCTACTATAATTAGTAGAGGTGGGTGGGTATTATGCTGATCAATTGTCTATTATTCACCCCATCTATTACCTTTTAGATTTGGACCAGATTCAATTTCCAAAGTAAAATGTAACGTCACTCTTTCGTCCGTTCTATCCTCGTATTCCTCCTCTCTCTCCCCCAATAAAAGATCAAAGAAAGAATGCAGCCCTCTGTCTGAACCAAGCTTCTAAGATGACCATTTCCACTTATTTTTACATATGAAACAGTTTAAAAAGGATTTTTTAAAAACCATCCGTCAGCGTATCCGGAAATCAAAGGGCATTGGCTAGGCTGTTGAGAACTAATTGCGCTTGCCACAGCCAACTATAAAATTTATACAGCCAGCGGACTCTGGTAAAAAATTTCCCGAAAATAAGACCACAACGTCACGTGACCTTGCATTCCAGTTTTTTTTGTTAAAGACGAATTCATTTTAAAATCAACACAACATGCTAAATCAAAGTTATATTATGCAACAAGTTAAGCTTAACAATAAGGGAAAATCAGTATTATGAATATTTTCATCAAAATAACCATAGACTCATAAATTGAGTGAAATTACAGTCCAAAACTTGCAATGTTCTGTCAAACATACAAAAAATAGCCCGACTCAAATTAGGGCAGGATTTTCCTGATCAGTTATGCGGTCCAATATTAGAGTTGGCTGTGCTTTACTTATGTGCCCCGATCATAGCATTTCTGAAATCTTCTCGGACCCACTGGGTAGAACATTCGAATTTTACTGGTCCGCAGACCACATGTTAAGAGCCGATGTAATAGATGATAACATGGAATTGATAATACATACAATGATAACATATAAGTGATATCTAATTATAAGATATATATCTTAGGACAAAACAGTCATTACTTGATACAATATACATGCATTAATTTAAAATTTACATAATGTGATAAAAATAATTAGATGATAAACGATATATTAGATTATAAAAAGATATATTAGATGATATACGATTTATTAGATGATAAACGATATATTAGATGATAAAACGATATATTAGATGAAAAAAGATATATTAGATGATAAACGATATATTAGATGATAAAACGATATATTAGATGATAAAAGATTATTAGATGATAAAATGATATAATTAAACGCTAACGTGATAATAAAAAGTACATTTCTTCATCAAGAATGAGATAATTCTTCTCACCAAAGCGCCCTTGTTGCACTAAGCAGGTGCCAACTAAATATTGAGAAAATAAGCAAACACTTTTTTGAAGCCAACCACTTTCAAAAACCAAATTTCTGGTTCTGGCTCTAAAAAGCCAAATTGGCAACCCTGGCACTAAGTGGTTACGTTCTTGTCATGCGTTCCGAAGGCCGTATGTTTACGGTGAATGTTTCCAAATACCTTTGGAATTTTAGGGGGCTACGGGTTCGTACTTTTGCAATACCCCCTTTCAGGTGGCGGCCATTTCTGCCTGATGGACCAAGCCAAAGAAGTAAAACTCGGTCAATGAAGTAATGAGTAAAGAATAGTTGTTCATATAATCTTATTATCATACATTTATATTGACAACAAAACAATCACGTACATACCTGCTATGTGTCCCTCCCTGTAGTTCTGGTTGATCGTCTTTTCTACTGTCACTGTGGACTATTTGTTTACTGTATTTCATACTGCTGTCTGTACAGGGACTTAATCAAATACACAATGGACGGGACGATAGTTGTGACCTTATCAGTGTTCGTTCGGGATGAAACAACATCTGGGTTCGTAGTAACCACTGTCAGGTCAACGTTACATTTATTTCTAACACTCTTCTACTATAATTCAAATAAGGGTTACAAAAATGTGCCCATGTTTAACAAATGTGTAACTCTGTAACCATGTTGGAGGGGCGGGTCCCAGGACGAGAGCAGACCAAGAAGAAGATGGCTAAGATATTAAAGAAAACCATGAATATGACCATCGACGAAGAGGGTGAACGTTAGACGAATGAATTCAGATGCGCTGCAAAGAGCAACGCCCTATAAAGGACACCACCTTGATGATGATGAACCTGTAACAATTTCAACTAAGATATGAAATTTTGCATACAGATTTAAAATAAGAATGCCCTTTACAAAATTTTTTTGTTTGTTTTGTACAATGTACAGCTTTTTTCCCATGTTTGTTTATATGGTATATACAAATCTTAGGGTTAAAGAACATATTTTTAAAGATTTAACAGCTTTACACACAAACTTTGCATTTTAACAAAAGGGGCGTGGGAAAAGCATACATTATATTTGCTGTAGCCAATTACAGGAGAAATGCCAAGAGTAGCACCGTAACCTCTACATGGTCTTTGTCGATCTGACGAAGACTTTCGACACGGTGAACAAAAGGGTCATGGAAGATCATGGAAAAATTTGGATGCCCAGTGAAATTATAAGATCGTCCAACAGTTTCCCAGGGCATGGGGCATGACTTGATGAAGGGGAGCTGTTTAGCCTTCCATGTCACCAACGGTGTCAAAAGGACTGTGTACTGGCCCCAACACCCCTTTAGAAAGATGTTTGCTGCCATGCTCACGGATGTCTTTTTGGGGAAAGGGGACGAACATGGGGTAAAGATTGATACAGGACAGAGGTAATCTATTCATCTTCGGGGGTTAAAATCCCCCACCAAGGTAAAAGAATCAACATTCTCAAACCCGTTGTTTGCTGATGACTGCACCTCGCTACCAACTCTGAGGAAGAAATGGACTTACATGGAAAAAGTTCTCAACGTCCTGTGATAAGTTTCCTCACCTTTTAAAACACAAAACCGGGAAATCATGTTCCAGCCCGCCCCCAGAGAGCAGTACTACGACCCAGTCATCACATTAAACCCAGCGTCTCCAGTCAACGGACAACTTGCTTATCTTGGCCCTCCATCCAGATGGGCAAAAAAGATTCGGGAGGCCCAACAAAGGATACCCAAAAAACCCTGCTGTGTTCAAATTTTACATGTTTTTTTGTGAGGGGAAAGGGGGAAAACAAACAAACCCTAAAATTTTAACCATAGGGTAAAACCTGCTGCTGTACCCCAAGCGAGAAATGGAGGGTGTAAAACAGCCCGCAAAAAAAATTTAAAACCCACCCCAAAAAAGTTTTGTCTCGCAGAATACTAAAAAAAATTGGCGGGACAAATTTCCCAACAAGCCCTCAAAAGGAACGATCTCAAGCGTCAACCCCCTGCGGGAAAAGGGCCCCAAGGAAAAGGGCGTTCATTGCTGGGAATCCCCGATAAACGCACCCCAAAAACAGTTGATGTAGGGGAACCCTTAAAGGGAGTCAGACGTTCCCCAGTGGAGGGAAAAAACGCTTTAAAGACACCCCCAAAGTTTTCTGAAATGTTTCGATATAGACACCATTCCCAAATTTGCGCCAAAAAGCCTGGCGCTGTAACAAAAAAAGAGGAACCCGTTTGATAATCATCGTGTTGGGGCACAGAAAACAGCTGCCCCCAAAAGACAAACACACAACCCCAAAATGTCAAACCTTTGATCGGTAGCCCCACTTGTGGGGGATTTGCCCTAGGTTTGGGACTCTACAGTCACCTCCGCACACCCAGGGGCAGACAAAAGTCTGATATTGTTGTCATCCCTTCGAGGGACGGCTATTATATAAAAAATTTTAAAAATTTTTCCCGTTAGTTTATTCAAAGGGTTTAATTTTTTATCAGTGGCTTCGGTTTATTTGTTCTAACATTCATTTGGTTGGTTCTAGTATTCCCAGTTTATTTGTTCTAGCAGCTTCAGTTTTTTTGGGTTTTCTAATAGCTTCTTTTTTGTATGTTCTAACAGTTTCAGTTTTTTGTTCAAAAAGTTTTCGGGTTGTTGGTTCTAGTCTTCAGTTTTTTTGTTTTTGGCACCCTTAGTTTGTTGGTTCAAAAAGTTTCAGTTTGTTTGTTCTAAAAACCTTGTTTGTATTTCTAATAGCTTCAGTTTTTTTTGTTCTAATATCTTCAGTTTGTTGGTTCTAATACCCTTAGTTTGTATTTTCCCAAAAATTTATTTTTGATTTGGCATCTTTTTGTTGATTCTAGTGGCATCATTTATTGCCCCAAATAGCTTCGTTTATTTGTTCTCCCAGTTTCAGTTTATTTGTTCTACCTTCGTTTTTTTTTGTTCTAACAGTTTCCCAGTTTTTTTTCTAGTGGCATAAAAGTTTTTTGCCCTAGCGGCTTCTTTTTGTTTTTTTTGGGTTTCAGTTGTTAAAACTTTGATTTTGGGCCCCCAGCGCCTGGTTTTCAAACGGCTTCATTTTGTTTGTTCTAGCGGTTTCCCAGTTTGTTATAATTTTTTGTTATTTTTTCTACCGGCTTCAGTTTTTCCCAGCGACTTAAATTTTCCCATGGCTTAAATTTTCCCAGTATTTCGAGGGTTCCCATTGGGTTGGGGTTTCAGTGGGGGGGGGTTTTTCCCTTTTGGGGTTAAGTATTTTTCCCAGTGAGTTAAGAAAATGCTTGGGATTTTCCCGGGGGGGTTTAAAGATTTTCCCAAAGGGTTCGGGTTTTCCGTGGGTTGTATGTTTCGGGGGGGAAGGTTCCAGGGGGTTAAGATGTTTCGGGTTGAATGTTCCAGGGTTGGGATGTTTCAGTGGGTTGGGGTTTTTCCCAATGGGTTGGATTTTCCCTTGGGTTGGGTTTTTTTCAAAAGGAAGTATGTTTTCGGGTTTAAAGATGTTTCCTTTTTGAATGCCCTAAGGCCCTTGTCTATTATATTACTTCATTTTTGTCCCAACGGGCAGCCCTTTCTAATCATTTTTGTTATGTTTCTTTCTCTGACGGGATCATGCATGTTTTTAAACAAAATTGGGAAAGAAAAAATTTTTGCTAATGGGATAAGTGACAAAATTTTGGGAATTTTAAAAGATTTTAATTTTTCCCTCTTCTCGTATCGGGAAAAAAGCCTTAATACACTGTGGACCCCCCTGGGCAGTCATTTTAAGCCCTCCGGTTTTTCCCCAAAACCAAAATTTTAAAGGTCCACCGTGGGGCCCAAAAAGTTGTTCTTCTCAGTTCACTCAAGAAAGGTCTTGCGGGAACATACCCTTCTGCTTTCCTAATCTGCAAATTGTAAAATCCCTTTGTTGGGCCCACACAAATATGTGTGTTTTTTTCCGTGCACATGCATACCACTTTCCCCGGCACATGCTTTCTCAAAAATTCCTTTTTTTGTGCACCCCCTTTATCACAGTGAATGCTAGTGGCCTGTCATAAAAAAGATATTTTTAAAAAGGACAAAATAAACAAGTTTGGGTCATGTATAATAAAATTAGTATGTTATATTTTTAATTAGTTGTTACTCAATTTAAAATATGTTAAAATGAATTGTATGTTATATGCAATTGGGACTTGGGGGGGATCTCGTTGATGTATAGGGATGGCAAAAAGAAGGCCTGGATGTCAAAAGGAAACTTGAAAAAGTTTTGTTGAAAGGGGTTTAAAGATTGTTGCCTGAATAAAAAGGGCCCAGAACGAAATAATGGAAAATTTTCCCCGGAGGAAGATTTATGTTATCAAACAAACGAATAGTATAAAAAGTGTACGTTAATTTCCCGTATGCTGGAAAAAATGTGAAAAATAGACATCCTAACCCAGGGGCCCCCCAAAGTTGGGGTCCTCCCCCAGGGGGTGTTTCCTTCTAGGAGGCGGGGTGGGGTTCAGAAGCATGGGGGAAAAAAAGAGAAGAGTTTTTTTTCCCGGTTTTTTCGATTGAATAATCATCTGTTTCTGCTTTTAATTCATTTTATCCCATCTTACACGATCCATTTTATCATCAATTTTCTATTTCATGAATATAATCATTTGAAAAATTGACCATGTATGACAGAAATATATATCAATTTTTTTCTATGTCAAAGAAAATGAGGTTATATATATGGGGTTGGCCAACTTTTTATTAGAGGAAGGCTTTAAACAAATTTTATTTTAATTAAAGTAAGGGGAAAAATTTTGGGGAATCTATGGCCAAACCCGATGTCCCCATCACATTTTGTACAAACCCTCTGAGTACTCTTATAGATATGAAAAAAAGTAATTAAAAATGTTTGTTTAAAGGAAAAAAGCAAAAAAACAAAAAAATAAAAATTTCAAAATTTAAAAAACCTATATTTATATTTAAAATTTGAAAAGGATAATTATTGTAAAATTATATATTATTGTTTTAAATTTTTGATCTTCTCGAATCTGTGGCATCATTTTATTCTTTTTAGTTTTTTTTTTCTCTTGTTTGCCCCGCCCTTTAAACACTGTTTCAAAAACTAAATAACAAAAATATGATGAAAAATAAAATGGAAGTAATAAAGTAAACCCAAGAATAGGTTGATCAAGGCACCCTGCTGCCCTGACGACCGCATATAGATTCCATTTTTGCATCACATAAAGGGGGCCCAGAAGGTTTTGATTCTTTCCCCGGGTTTTTTGTACATTTCCCCTGGCGGGAAGTTTCTTCAAAATTTCTTGCATATTTGTCCTCAAAAATGATTTTTTATCATAGACGGGGCTCGCCCGCCCCTGTTTCCCCATATCAGCACGGAGACCGGTTTTTTAACTAAAATTTTTTCCCGAGTTATAACCTTGATCTCCGTATATGGAAAAACAAAAATAGGGTACCCCGTGAAAAGTTTCATCCTTCCATTTTTTCTGAACCCCCAAATGGTTTGGTCTTCTAGCCCCAAAAAGGGGTCTTTCCCTTATCCAGACGCCTAATACGACTGGGGCCAGGTGATGTAATATTAACTTTCCATAAAACTTAAAGGGATCAAGTTTTTAAAAACTGCAACCCTTTTTAAGACGTGATGTATGGTGGTCATTAACTACAAAACCCCTTAAAAAAGGGTAAATACGAATACCTTTTTTTGGATTCGTTTACAAATTTTTTAAAACTCTCCCTCCCAGTGGTTTGGAAATTAGATAGATGACCCACCTACAATTTTTCGGGGTTGGGAAACCATTGTTTTTGGGGTAGTCCAATATGTGGTCATTTAAAAATAAAAACTTCAGCACCCCCAAGTTCAATAGATTTTATGGTTTTGGGGGAAAATCTTGAAAAAAAACACTGTAAAGGAAAAGAAAAAATTTTAAAATACAGAAAGAAACATTTTCCTTTGGAAAAAATGTCATTTTGCCACTGAACTTGTCCGGGAAAAAAGGGGTTTTTCCAGGACCTTGGAATTTTTGAAAATACCCGTCATCCCTGTCCCAATGGGGGCGAAATGCCCAACATGTGGGGCAGTACAATCATTTTTTATATTAAATGTTATAGAACAAAAAATAAAGGGGGTTTTATTTTTTATTGTCCAAAAAATTTTTGCCCAAGAAGAAAATTTTTGTTATTTTGAAAAATTCCCTATACTGACGCTGTACAGAGGTGAGTCGGGGTTTTTCCCCCCCCAGAACCTTCCGGATTTTGCGTTTTCATAGATCTTTTTCCAGGTCCCCCCAAATGCCCCCCATTTTAAGGGTTTTTGAAAAATTGTCTTCCCCCAAACCCCCTTTTTGCCCAAGGTATTGGGGATAAAACCCCCGTCTTTAAAAAACTCGCCAACCCCTCGGCTCTTTTGCGGTGGATGATGTGTGGTGAGAGGAGGGGGAAAAAATAAAAACATTTTTGGGCGTTATTTTTCAAAGTGAAACAATGATGACTGCAATAAAAAGGGAGGCTTTTATAGTCCATTGTCTTGATCTGAAAGAAAAAAGTGTATTAATAGGGAGACGTTAGATTATACTTTTTCTATATCAAATTGAAAACCAAAGTTTTACGACCATAGTCACATAAAACCCACATAAATCACATGGGTCAATAAAAGTCACAAAACCCAAACATATACCACATAAAAACCAAATAATAGCTAATAACTATCTGTTAAAAAGGCAATCAAAAAAAACAAAAACAAAAAAGACTACATAACCCAATTGGGACGTTTTTTTTCTTTAATGGGGGTTTTTTTTAAAAACTGATCCTCATATTCGGGGTTAAATATTATATATATTTGTATATATAAATTTTACAGATGTCTAACTCAGCATTCTAAACGGGTTTAAATTTTTATTGCCCCCGTTTCCCGGGAATTTAAAGGGCCCAAATAGTTTTCCCTCCATTTTCCCCGTGTCTCTAGACTTTTTCATTATTTTTTCCCGGGATAATCCCCATCCTATTTTATCAAAAATTTTTCCCAGGTTTTTTGGGGGGGCCCTTGTTTTTTGGTCGGCTCCCCGTGTTTAAAAAGATTAAGGATCTGAACCGCCCCTTTTCCCTGTTCACGGGTAAATTTTTTTTTTAAAAGACCCCCCGTTGTTGCCTGAGCTCGGGTTGGTTTTAAAACTATGGGGGGGGGAGGGCCATTTCTACGGAAAGGACCAAAAATATGAAGAAAAAACCCGGTAATGATGTCAATTTTTTAATTTTTGACTGTTTTTTAGATTAATACTTGTCTATTAATCTATGTATTATACTTTATTCACAAAAAAACAATCACATACATACCTGTTATCTGTACCCCCCTTGCAGCGCCGTTGATCTTTCCCTTTGGATACGCCCAAATTTTTTTCAACTGTCTTAAATACTGTTTTCTTAACCCAGGTCTTAAGAAAAACACATTTGGGTTAATACAATTTTTGGGACCTTATCAGTGTCTGTAAAAAAATTTAATGGATAAAGGGTCTTAAGTGCCCCATATCAGGAAAAGGAAAATGTTTTCTAATCCAAAGGTTAAAAATTGGGGGAAACTATTTTTTGCCAATGATGAAGAAATTAACAACACACACAAAAAAGGGGTTTGGCATCTCATTTACAGTTTCCCGGCACCCAACAAATTTCCCCTGACCATGACCCTGAAAAAGAAATATCATTTTCCCAATTTAAATTGCAGGCCCCATTTTTTAACAAAGGAGGCCGCCCCCCCGGCGTTTTCGTAGCGCGTTGAACGACGATTGACAAGCCCCTGGGTGGGGTTTTAAACCGCGGGCTGGCAAAAAACCCACAGGTGTTCGTGGCCCCAAACCCGAATTCGATGTCCATCGCACCGGGCCAAAGGCTGAAAGCCAAGTGTTTGGATCAAAAAACCAAAAATCAAACACTTAAATTTACCCTGAAGTAGTCAAACCGTTGCATATCTTGACCCCTGTCATCTGGCCCCCCCAAAATGAATTACAGCCCTTTGGGAAGGCATCCACTCTTTTTCCAAATTGGCAAAGTTTTGGGGGGAAAATAATGACATACACAAAACCCACCAAGACACAAGTATATAAGGCCCGTGTTCTCAGCCCCCTTTTACTGTTGGTGGGAGCCCGGGGACCACATATGTCAAAAAGAACATGGTTCAACCCCTTTCCCCATGCGCTGTCTCAGGCAAAATATGCAACATCCGATGGGGGACCCCCCCCAAATTTAGAAACCCTGAACAGTGCTGGAAATTCCCAAGCATTTACCCTGGTGGCGACACCCAAAAATGGCTGGGCCCACATGAATTATAAACAATGGGAACCCCCTAAGGACATTCTATATTGTCAACCCCCAACTGGTACTAAAAACTGGACCCATTCCCACGCTTCATCGATCCCTTTCCCAAAGGGTCTAACTCATGCAAAAAGCCCCAAAGAAAACGGGGAGCTTTTTAAAAAAACAGGCGATGGGGGAGCAAAATTTTTCTTCTCAAAAAAAAAAAACCCATCAAGGGGAAAAAAAATAGAGCGCAGAGAGATCACCCTTTTTCAGACCCCCCGTTCACCTGCAGAAACGGAAATTAAAATTCCCACCCAGTAAAAACCAATTTACAGACGATATATTCCCCACAGAAAAAAATTACATGACACAAAATCTATTGCCTTTTAAGACAGGGCCAGTGATGATGATTTCCCCAATTACACTTAATATATACCAACAGGGCCGTCCAAAATTTTGGGCCCAAATATTTGTTTATTTGTTCAAACTTTTTCATTTTGCCCCTAGTGGTTTCCCAATTTTTTGTTCTGCATCGTCATTTTTGTTTTTTTTAATTTTCATTTTTGTTCAAACATTTTCAGTTTGTTCTAGTTTTCAATTTGTTTGTTCTAATCGTCATTTGTTTTTTTTTAGTGGCTTTAGTTTGTTCTCCCAAAAAGTTTGTTCTGGGTTTCGGCGAGTCTTATCTCGTAGTTTTTAATTTTTTTGTTCTGGCACCCCCCCGGTTTGTTTTTTTTAGTTTTTTGGTTTTGTTTTTATTGGGCCCCAAATGTTTTGTTCAAAAGGGTTTCAGCAGTCTTATCTCGTAGCTTTTTGTTTGTTCAAAAGGGGGTTTTTGGTTCGTGGTTTAGTTTGTTCTAGTAAATGAGTTTTTCTGTTGGTTTCTGTTTTTTCTAGGGCCCCCTTGGTTTGTTTATTTTTGTTCCACACTTTTTGGGCGGAACTCCATTTCTCCCGAAAGTGACCAAGCTGTGGGGGCAAATTTTTAATGTAATAAAACAATGGCCCCATTTTTAGATTGTTTTAATTTAATTTGGCACACAAGAAAAAAATTTTATTGTGTTCAACATCGGGTTTTAATGTTAATCATTTTGGCCCAATATTTTGAATGACTACTTTAAAATATCGTCTTTTTGTGTAACAAGTAGAAGTTTTTCCCAAAAAAAACCCGAACTACACCTTATCCGCTTTACCGAAATAAATATATCGCTGAAAAACTGATATAATGTATATACATACGGGTGTTTGTAAAGTCTCACAACATTCAAATGGGTCGGCTTGAAAATAGATTTACATGACGTATAAAAAAATGTGCTAAACAAAGTATTGAAATTAGTCGCAATAGTTAATGATATGGTCGGGCTTGTTCTTGGTAACCAAAAAAGAACAAATGAAATATTAAAAAAGCAGATGAAAAAAATATTCACCATGGTTTTAAAAGTTATGTCGAGCTTTTCCCTATTTGCCCAATTTCTTTTTTCATTTAAAAACACCCATTTGATTTGGGTAAACAAAACTCCCCCAACAGAAAAAGTCATTAAATATATTGCACCAAAATTTTGACTATGGACCATTTTTTTTATGACGTCATATACTTTTTTTTTCCAAAATTTTGTACTACATAAAAAGGTTGTGAGATTTAAAAAACCCCAAAGGGGGTCCTGGGGCTAAGGGGTTTTGTTTTTCCCTTTATGAGTAGAAGGTCGGGGGTTCGCGGACCGCCTTTCTTTTTTCAAAGTGCTTTTTTTCCAGAGACCCGGGGGTTTTTTTGGGGACCCCAACGGGTTGGGTGTTTTGTGTTACTCTCGGCGCTGGGGGCCCATTTCGGGGAAAGGGGGCCCGAGCTATGGGGTCTGCGGTGCAATGAAGTTAATCCGGTTTTAAACCCTTTTTGGGACCTAGAATTAAACGTGTCCACCCCAACGGGCACTTTGGGAAGAAATATTAAGTATTTTTTGAAATCTCTGTTAATTTATTATCTATTATCCCGGTCTTTTACACACGTCAGGGAATTAAAAGGCAAGCTACTTTTCCAGAAAATAGTTTTTTGATAACAAGCAATTCAATGTTGGCATTCTTTATTGACATGTGAATTTTTTCTCTAAACAAAATCATTCTTGTGTTTTCAGTAATTTTTTTTTTAAATTTTTTTCACATTAAATTTTTGGGGTTTTTTTTTTTATGGTTTCCCTTCCGGGAGTGTCTGGTCGAATGAATTAGACCCTTTTGCCCCCATGGGGGCCCCGTGTTCAACCCAAAGTAAGGCCAATGTTTTTTTTCGGGTTGGTGACAAAAAAAAAAAACCCTAATTTTAAAAGGGTTTCCCGCGCGACTACTAGCTATGTGACCATAATTCTTCGGGCTTTCGTCCCCCCCCAAAATCTCCCATAAAGGGCACCACGGCTTGGACCTTTTTGTAAGGGGAGAAACACTTGCATAAAAGGCTTGGCCCGGGGTTCAATTCCACTTTTGGGGGGGGTTTTTTTTGCCATAATTAACTCTCATGTCGCCCCATGGGATGATGATAAAACGCAGGTTCCATTTATATTTCCCCAACGTCAAAAAACCCCTTGGAAAAGTTCAAATTTTAATGCGGGCGGGAAAGCCCCCTGGGTACAATTCAAAAAGATTAAAAATAAATGTCCTCAAAATATTTTCACCATCTTCTAAAACCCCAGGGACCTCACCGGTGCTTGTTCGTACACTGCCGCTGAGATTTTTGATTTGAAAGAGATCGGAATTTAAAACCACTGAAGAAAAAGGGCGATAGTTCCATGCAGCTCGGATCATTTTTCTGGGGGGGAAGAAATTTTTTTCCCGGATAAATCATGGTTTTGGGTTGCTATTTTTTAATTTTTAAAAATAATAAATCCCGTTAAAATTATTTTGGGGGGTAAAGCCCCCACGGGCCCCTTTTTGACAGTCGCCCCCTGGTTCTATAATCAATCTACTTAGATCTTCTGATGCGGTTGAGAGTGGACACCCCCAAAAAAACCGTATATTTTCAACATTGGAAAAAAACTCCTTTCTTTTGGGACAACGTTAAATAACGTAGAGGCCTTTTTATTAACAAAGAATCAAAAATAACAACCAGTTCCACGTTTTAAAATTTTTAACAAACAGATAGGTGATCCCCCCAAATATAAAAAAAAAAAGGGAGCTGGTTTAACCCCCACGGGTTACCCTCCCCTATTATCTATTTTTCCCTTTACTTTATATTATTTAAACATCACGCTGAAAAAAAACCCTTTTTGAAGATCTATGCCCCGTTGTGAAATTGAAAGGCAAAAAGAAGAAGAAACACTATATATCTTTATTCATCCCCAAATTAAAATTTCTATTTCAATAAGTTACATTCTTGTTTGGGTTTTCTGAAAAATTACTTCACCCAAATTTTTGGTAAAATTTTTGGGGAAGTAGATCAAACCAAAGAAAATTTTAATTTTTTGGAAATGAAAAAAAAACATCTAAGGCATATTTTTAAAACCAGGCATTTTTGACATGGAGACCCCATGCCCCCCCATTTCCATCACGTGATCTGCCAAAAAGCAGCTTTTTTTTGGAATTTTGTACAACTCCGAGAGCCCCGGAAGCTTTTTCATATTTTCTTATTTACTATCATAAACTTTTGTTTTAAAAAGACGTCAGTTCTTTCTGGCTGGGCTGCCCTTTCATTGGGAAAAAAGACCGTTGTTTAACCTTTAATTTGACGGGGTTGTTTTTTGATCTCCTTTAAAAGGAAACAGATAGGGGCCCCCGGAAAAAAGTCCCTTTATTCCCCATTTTTTCCACAGTGAGAAAAAATATTTGGTTTTCATGTCCAAGAGGTCATTCTGTGGTACCCATTTGGGACGCCATAAAAACACTGGGGTCAGGTATAAAAATTAACTTTCCATATAACCCAAGACTTTTGAAAAAGCTAAAAAAGCATCTTTGATGTGATCTCGGGGGAATATTGACTACAAAACCCCCAAAAGTAAACACGATGATGCCTTTTTTTGGACTGTCGACAAACTTTAAAATTCCCCAACCAACGGTTTCGCGGGATCCCAGATGATCCACCACGTTTCGTGTTGGGAACACTTTTCCCTAGGATAGCCCAATATGTGGGTCGATTTCAGCAATAAAAAATTTCCCAGCCTCGCTGCTAGTTCTTTATTAAACTTGTATGGTTTTGGGGCAAATTTGGAAACCGCACCCATAGAACAAGTAAAAAATTCGGGAAGTAGAAAAGGTAGCTTTGCCGCTAAAAGAATGTCATATTATCGCTTGTCGGCCCCAAAAAAGGGGTTGTGCCGGGACTGAATGGAATTTTGGGATAATACCACGTCATGTATTGCCCCAATGAGGCGTGGGGAATTCCAACATGAAAGGGAGTACAATCATTTCATATTGAATGGTATAGACCTAAAACAAACAGATCAATTTTCAAATTTCTGAACGGTCAATGAAAGATGTATCTGAAGAATACTTTAAAAAACCAACAAACACTACCCAACATCGTATAAGGCCTTCAGTTAAATTTGGGGTTTCCTCCCGAACTTGTAAAAATTTTCGCCCATATAAAATGCTTCCAAATCCCCCAAGTTTTCCCGACTCAAAAAATTTTGACACTTTGTCTTTGACCAAATTTTTGGCACCATAAAGGGGGGAAGGCAGTTTCCACATCGTGCCCAAAGTTTAGCCAGGCCCCAGCTACTTTTTGAAGGGTGAAACATAGCTGGTATAGGGGGTTTTAAAAAATAGCCCCGTTTTGGCATCAGCCGTTGTTAGGGTTTACAACAGATATGACCCCAAAAAAGGCGGGATTTTAAATGCATGGGTCGCGATCTGAAAATTTGACTTTAAAAAATTAATGGAAAAATAAAACTTTACTCTTTAAAATTTTCCGACAAAACACGTTAAATTAAATTTTCCCCTTTTTTTTTCTCTCTATTCCTTTTTATGTGGTAGTTGGGGTAGCTTGTGCTTCACTTGAAGCGGGAGGAGGGGGGGGATTTTTCTTGGGGTTTTGAAAACCAGAAAAAAAAAGGGAGCAGCCCTTGGGGGTCCCCTAAACTGGGGTTTGGGGGGGTTTCCATATAGTTGTTAAAAGCCCAGACCAACTGGGGGGATCGGAGGTTTTTGTGATCTTGAGAGGTCAGACCAACTGAGGTGGGGTTGTTCTTGTGATCTTGAGGGCAGCCCAAACCCAAAGGCTGTTTTGTGATCTTGAGAAGTAAAGCCCAAACCCTATTTTTGGTCGAGAACTCACACCGCCCGGTGCTATTCCCCTTTTATTCTTGGAACCCAAAAACTCTTTTTGTAGGTCGGAGAGTTTTTATATATATATATATATATACAACACTTAACAATAAAACCTTGACTAAGAACTGGGGGGAAAAGGACACCAAAAAGGTCCTTTTCTCTTTATTTAAAAACAAGATATTAAATTAGGAAACAAAGAGTACAGGGGTGGTTTTCAAAAACCACGGTAAACCCAATTTAGTTTTGGCTCCGGTGCCGTGGACATCGAAACCCCTTTGGGTTTGGTGCCAGGGGCATGAATCTTGAAAATTGGATTTTCTGCCAGAGGGGAATTGAACCCTCACGGGGAACTTGTCCTTAGCCCAACGCGCTACGAACACGCTGCGCAGACGGGAAAAAATCACAGTCTATAAAAAGGGTATAGAATGTATAAAAGTCATTTTCCATTAGATATGGATGGATCCCGCCCGTCTTAGTCAATTTTGGGAGAACATTTTCCAACCGCCTTTCCCAACAATAGAGGGTTCTGTATGAATGTTGACGGGCCAGTAGACACTGCCCAGCGGTAAAAAAAAGGGAAACCCAATGCATTTTCGGTGGGTTAGGAAATCATTGAATCTATCGATTAAAAAAAAAGTGCCTTTTTCCCGGTTTGGTAATGCTTCTACGAGCAAACGGTTTGAAAGTTTTTTGGGTTAACGTTTTAATCTACGTGTGTTATAGCTTTTAAAAAAACATACACTTTCCCCCGAATATATTTGGTTCACCAATGAATAAACGAAACGTGTTAAACCAGTGTGTTTTGTTGCGGGGTTTAATTAGAAGTAGTAGACATATTCAAAAAACCCCCTTGCTAAAAAGGCAATCTTTTTTTCAAAACCTCCATATCGACCATT
This sequence comes from Arion vulgaris, assembly GCA_020796225.1. Lineage (NCBI taxonomy): Eukaryota > Metazoa > Mollusca > Gastropoda > Stylommatophora > Arionidae > Arion > Arion vulgaris. Next base: position 22,023 of record JADZMA010000207.1, read on the forward strand.
TGGGAAACCCATTTGTGTGATCTGTTGCGATCGGGAGCTTTAAAATTTTTAACATTTTCCCGTTTGCCCCTATAAAGGGCCAGCACACCCGTTTTCGGGGACGCCTTTTTTACTAGGTAGTTTCCTGGGCCCCTTTATCTAAATTCTCACGACATGGGGGTCGCAGTGGTACTTTTTTGCACCCTTTGGGGCTCACCAGCACCACACATGCAAAATGAAACCTTAAACAATAATCATAAACTGCCCCAGATGTTTGGGATACCGAAAAATACACAATCTTTTTATTCTTCTGTCATATTTTTTTTGTCCCTAAAACCCGGTTGCAACATAGTCATGAAAACCAGCTCATGAAATTTTCCCAATCAAAAATAATATCTCCCACATATGTGAAAATAAAAAAATTTTTGGTTTTATAGAATAGCGAAAATGAATAACCCCAAAAACGGAAAAAGATTAATGTTGGGGTTTTTTGGACGTCAAAAAAAAAATAACCCGATGAAGGAAGAAAAAATTGACATTCGACTTTTTACATTTCATTTTTTTAAGGGTAAATGGGGGGGGGAAAGGTCACATGCTGTAAAGGCGACCCCTGAATAAAGCGCCAAATTGAATTTTTGGAGGGGAAAGATGGAGAAATCCCAACTGTCATTAAACAAAACCCACCACAATTAAGTGACTAAATTGATAGTTAAAAACAAACAAAGTGGAGAAGAATATATCACCAGTGTAAATATCTTATTATTTTTAAAAAACCCAAAGGGAATCAAGGCGTAAATTCCCTTTAACCAGTTTTTTTAAAGCAGTCGACAAATAAATATCACAGAAATCGAAAAAATTAACCCCAAAGTGCTCGGGATCTCTTCAAAGACATCCCCCTTAGCGTATTTTACAAACGACACACTTCTGTTTTTTGTTTTCTTTCTTCTTTCATTTAAAACCGTTTTGGGTTTGGCCCGCCCCGTTTTATTTAATATTTTTTCAGCCCGGTTAAAGGGAAAACCACCCTTTTCCCTGAATGGTTTACACCCCCTATCTAGTTAGGGGATTCAGAAGAGCGTGGTTACTGTTTTCCCAGTGGATCCCCCAAAAGAAAAATGGTTTTTGCCCCTTTTCCCCTTTTAAAAACTTTCCCTTTTATGTAAACCCTTATTCTTATATTCAAAAGAACGAAATAAACCTACCATGTCCAGAATACGGGTTGTCCAAATTTGTCCCATACGGATGCCAAACATCTTTTAATGGGGTTTTTATTTACACACTTGTTTTTACACGGGAACACTTCGGTAAACCCTAGAACACTGCGGTCATCTAGAAAAATTGCGGTCATTTAGAACACTGGGTCATCTAGAACACTGCGGTCTTTTCCCAATGACAAACCCAAAAAACCCATACAATTTAAAATTAAAAAATTTAAATTTTTGAACATTTAAACAAAAATAGCCCGTATTCTTTTTTTTAAATATTTTAATCTCTAACGGTGCTCTGATTTTGGGTTAACAAAAAAGAGGTATGACTTTTTTCAAAAGGGAATGAAAATTTTACTGTTATAATGTAGATTCACTTGACCAGACGTTACTAAACCCCTTTGTTTAAAAATGATCTACTTTCTATTTTTTTTCACGGGGAGATGTCTGTTGAGGTTTTTTAAATTTCCCATAACGGGGTGTTTCCCCTCGCCTTAAATAATAAAGCTTTATTTTGGGGTGATGAAAATCTATGGATGTATGGGGTATTGAAAAGGCTTGTCCCGATGTTTGTGATAAAAATCCCCTTGATAGTAGAGGGGCCCAAAAAAGGAACACAATGTGTTGGGGCCAACCTCGTAAACGCGAAAATTCCAAACCTGAGGTGGCTTGTTGAAAACCCAATTGAGATCTTCCCAAATTTCCATCTGTCCACAAACTGGGAAATGATAATTGCTATTTGTATGTTGTTTTAAAATGAAGTCTTACGTTTTTATAGTAAAAATTAACAGTTTTTGAAGTTGTTTACAGTTTCTAATCTCTAGTCCCCCCAAAGTTTATGTAAGTTGGCCCCAAGTGGTTGAAAGATTGTTGTGTGCCCTGTTTTTTATTATTTGTTCGGATGTCTTTTTTCTTCTTCCGTTCGCCAGTTTAAATTAGGCGTATGTTTGGTATTGGGACTGATTTTAGGGGAAAACATGCCCCAAATAATTTCCCCCTTTAAAAGGGGTCCCTTTCCCCCGACTTCAGAGGGTGTTGAGGGATGTTATTCATCTCCCCTTTTCCCCTTTCCCTCATGCGGGACATCCCAATTTTCTAATTGTATTCGAAAATTTTTTTTTTCTGATCTTACCTTTTTCATGTGGGCTGTTGTATTGATCATCATCTCCACAAACGTTTGTCTAAAATGGTTATTTGTTCGGGTAGGGTTTTGGCCGCTTGCCGAGAAAAGGTCGGGGGACAAAAAGGGGGGGTTGTTGTTTTTTAAACTGGGGCAAAAAAATTCACAAATAAAAAATCAAAAATTTAAAATCTTTACAGAGAACATTAATTTTTTTTAAAGTTGTATATCCCGGTTAGTTTTTGGGAATGGAATTTGGGAAAAAGATTGGGGGAAGACCTAGAAAACGATGGGGGAAAAAATATCATTGACGATCCAAAAATGACCTTGCTTTACGCCGGCCAATTTGCACAGAACAGAAAGTGTTTCCCGGACTTTTTTATGGGGCAAGTTTCCCGGGAAGGGGGAACCAAATTATGATGATATCCTTGTTTTTTTTGCTTGTTATTTATGGGGTTAAGATCTTTATGCCGCGACACCCTTTTTAACATAAAAACAATTTTTTTTGGGGGATATCAGATGTATGCCCTTTAAAAACAATAAAAATTAACTCACTGCAGAATAAAATTTTAAAGGGTATGTCCTTAGTAATTGGGTTATTGTTTTTATATTAAAACTTATCCGTACCACAAGCCATTTTCGATAATTTTTTCTCTCTCTTCTCTCTCTCTCTCTTTCCCGTTTTTCCCCGCCTGCTCATTATTTTGTCTTAATTTCCACTACATTTCAAACCCTTTCCCTTTTACAGTATCACCTTTATATTTCTTTCTTTCACCGATCATAAAATAGGAAAACATTTTTTTTTTTGGGGGTCTCCCATATTTTGTTGTAGAAAGAGTTTTAATATTTTTTCAGTATCTTTCTTTTTCATTCTCTGTTTAAATCTTTGCTGGGCTTTTTGCCACATCACGGGGGTCTTTCCCCTTGATGGTATGATAGGGGCACAAATAGGAACATGGAAGAAAAAAATTTTATGAACGAATCCCTTATCATCTATGATATGATTGGGGAAACCAAAATTAGACATATTTTTTCTTTTTTAAAAAGGGAAAACGATGGATGATGTGGAAAAACATCCCCCTGGGCCACTTTACTTTAATATTTCGCTGATACCCAATTTAGGGCTAGGTCGACCGCGAATTACGTCGATGGGAAAACATTCTTTAGACTTTTTTTCACTGTTTAAGGGTATGATCGCAAAAATGAAATTAAACGTACTTTTTTGATATCGGGTTATTTTCCCGTTCAGTCCTTTCCCCAAAAAACATTAGTCTTTTTTAGCGGGAGATGGAATTATCAGTCTTCGATCAAACTCTATGATCGTCATAGATTTGACTGCCCATTTACTGGGGTGCTTGCGTTGATATGTTGGAAGGAAAATTTTAATTTTCGAACGCTCCCTTTCGACCCTTTTTCACTCTGTTTTTATTTTATGTAATCTGAGCCTAAAAGCGATTTGTAAGTTTGCCAGTTATGCGCCTACCCTGTAAGGAGCAAACCAAATTTTTCGATGCTTTTTTTTTCTAGGGGAGCTTTCTAGGTCCTACATCAACGCCTCTTGACATGCCTTTTAGGTTGCAGGGGACTATTCTTTCTTCCCTTGGTTTTTCTTTTCCCCCATGGAACTCCAAAATTTAATACACATTGTCTTTTTGCAAAAATGCCTTCGTTTTTTGGGGAAATTTTTTTTTCTCCCTAATCTTTTCATTTTTATTTTTGATATATAACACGGGTCTAAATCGAAGGTGCCTTCTTTCACCGGGGTTTTTCCATGTCCCTGTCTCTGTTTAGAGAAATAACGTTATTTCCAAATATTACAATATTTTTGGTAAATAAATGTTTTTTTGTGTATATTGTAATGTGTGTTTTATTTTGTATCATTATAATGTAGTGTTTTTTGTGTGTGTCATTGTAATGTATTGTTTTTTTTATAGAACAAATGATTAGCCCCCTCTGTGGTCGGGGATTCTGTTCTAAGGTTGGGCCCCTACGTCACCCCACACACCAGAGAAAACAGCCCCGTCTGAATTTTTGCACTATCGTTTTCATGGACCCTTTTTTTTTACCCCTTTTTTAAACATTGTAATGTATTGTTTTTTCCGTTGTATCATTGTAATTTGTGTTTTACCGTGTAATGTAATGATACCATTGTAATGTAAAAGTTTTTTCCGTATGTATCATTGTATTTGTGTTTTATTGTGTGTATTTTGATGGGGGGTTTTTGGGGTGTATTTATTTCAGTCATTTTTTATCCCCCCAACAAATTTTTTGAAAAAAAATTGTTTCTCTATTATTCATCTTCTCTTTTTCCGTTTGTTTTTTTGATTTTTACCGTCATGTCTTAAAAATCAGTTAGTTCTAGGACCCGACTTTCCGTACAGTTTTGGGGGCCTGTGGCTGGGGTTAAACCCTTTTCCCTTTCCCAAATCCCCCTGGGTTTGAACCCGACCGTGCCGTTTTCACAGACATTTTTTCCAAAGACCCCAATTGTTTTCGAAGCCACGAAATTTGTGCTTTGGCAAAACCCCGGCAAAGGCGGGTAATTGCGGGGAAAGGGCCGAAAATATGAAAAGGGAATACCCCGGTTTAAAGAAGTCAATATTTTGGCATTAGTCATTTATCCGTCCAGTTTGTTGTGAAAGTAAACAGGTTCCCCCGTCACATGTGGGGAACAGACCCCCCAACATTATTATCTGAAAACACATCTTGTTTCTAACTAATATTTTAAAAAATAAAAAATGTCATTGAAAATACACATGTTCCCCACGTTCCCAAAAGCCATTGCTTTAACATTGAAGACATGCCCTAAAACATTACTGAAGCAAAAAAAAATGTTTTTTACATCCGTTAATAATAGGCACGATTAATATTCTTTTTATTGAAGTGCCCAAAAGGGGTCATCGAAGATATTGGGTGTTGGTCGGCTATATCTTAATGTCAGAATAAATTTGAGAACGTTTAAATTGGGATTCATTCAGTTTTTTTTTTTCTGTTTCTTTTTTTCTTTCTTTTTCTTTTCGTCCCCTTTAACTCAGACAAATTTATCCCCAAACGATTTTTTTGGAAAAAAGTTTTTCCCAAATTTTTACCAAGGAAAACAGCGTGCACATTGTAAATTACTTTTCACTGGCAGCCGTGTTCCAATGTACCCCGTCATTTGTATTCCCCCGCCCCAAAAGGAGATTTTCTCCGACTTCGGGGACCCCGTTATTTCCCGAGTAAGACCAGGGGGTAAAAATGCCGGACGGGAGGTTCGGAACCCCAGCTATGAGGGTCTCACAGCCCAACAAGGGGGAACACTATCAACTTTCTGGCAGTCCCCCCTCTGTGTCTAAAAGGGCTAAAGGCGGGTTTCTTTTAAAGCACCGGATTTTTCTATAAAATTCTGTCCTTGTCGGCGAAGATGAAACGTCGGTTTTTTTATTGTCCTGTAACGGGGCACTGCAAATCAACAAACATTTTTAAACCAGAAAAAGTCAAAAAAGCCCCTTGTCGGTCATCAATTTCAGGCACCGGAGCTTGTTCTGCAAAACTGTCCCTCCTTTTGAGATGAAATCCCAAATGTGGGCCCACCCATTCGACCCAAAAATTAAACCCGGGGGAAAACCCGGCCCGACCCGAAGCTGACTGGTTTTTGGTCTACAATAAATTAAACGCAACCGGGTTCAGAAGAGGTTTCCCCTTTGTCCCGGGGCGGGGAGGAAACTGAAGGGTTTTTTCATTCGGGCTACGAGTGTATTTTTTTCGAAAAATGAAAACACTTATTGTTGAAGCCACGGTTCGGTTTTGTAAAAACTATCGGGAAAGCTTTCCCTTTAAAAAAAAACCGGTGCAATGAGCTAGAACAGGGTTCCCCCAACCGCATTACCGCGGAACCCCTTTTAAAAAAACATTTGTTGCCACGGACTCCCAAAATTTTTTTTGGAAAAAGGGGAGGATTTTTCTTTGTGTTTAAAATTTAAAAAAAAATTCTCCCGACTGGGGAAACCCAAATTATTTTCATTTGTCCTGTCAAATTTAGACCCCGGAAACGTGGAAGACCCCCAAAGACCCTTTGGGGAAAAAAAATGAAATCACAACTGGGAAAAACAAACAGATGGCCTTAAAAATAGAAAAAATAATTTTGGATTTGTTTTGCCCTTAAAACTCCCGGGGCGTCACAGTATAAAAAACAATGACTCTGGTAATTTTAAAATTTTCATGTCCGTTCAGTGAGGGTTTTATCCTCCCAAAAAAAATGTTGACATTTTTAAAAGAAATCAAATTTATACTGCCAACACAGGGTGAAGACAGAGAAAAACGGATCAGCAGAAACATGATCAGATCACGATATCACCAGTCTTTCCCTTAGTTTAAACCCGACCATGATGAATGTTTATTTTTTTCAATAATCTTGGGTTCATGATATTTTTGGGTATATAAATAATAAAAAATAATTCAAAAATTTAAAACAGTAAAAATTTTTGGGAAGTTTGTATTTTTCTCTCCCCCCTTTTTTCTTTTTTTTTCCCCTTCCCCCCCCTCTCTCTCTCTAGATCAAGCAGAAACCCATGGACCAGACCTCCCCCCTAAATTCTGTTTTGTGAAATCTGATTATGCAGCCTAAGCATTGGGTGTTTTCCCTCCAAACATCATTTAGAGCTCTGGTGCTTATCCTTCGATGTGTCCGGGGCCCGCCAGCGTTTCCGTTGCCTCCGTTCCCCCAGCCATCTAGTGTTTTTTTAGGTTTTGGGGGAGCTAGCCCCCCCCCCATTAGACGCGCCCCCCGACAGCGTGGCAAAAAGTGGTTCTATTCTTTAACCCCCCTTTGGGCCACCCGGGAACCACTCAAAGGGAGTTTGTTAAAAAAGTAGTAAAAAATTTCGTCTGGTGCGGGAAAAACCAGGTAGTAGATAAGTTTCCATTTTTGAAAAATGCAACGATATTTAAAACAAAAACCCGATGTCTCTTTTCATTCTATAAATTTTAATACTGAAAATATTGCATTTTTAAAAATAAATGATTACCCAAAAAAACCACACACACATTGATACTTTTTGGTTTGGGGTTAAGCGTGTGGAATTTTTGTTATAAGATTATTGAGGGGTTTGTTCCCCCTTTTCCTCACCTTTATTAATTATTGTATATGTTTGAACTTTTCTACAGCCCAGGAACAATGTCCCGCAGGTTTTTCCAATAGGGCCCAAAAATTTGGGGAAAAGGGTCCCAGGTAGTTTCCTTTAAAATAAAGTGACAAAAAATGTGATGTTTTTTTAAGCGCTTTCCTCTGATGTCAAATAAGTCCACCTGGGAAAGACGAGGGGTACTTTGGGAAAGGGAAAACAAGTCTTCGGAAAAAAACGTCAGATAAGAAAACCCCTTTTCTTGGTGATTCCCTTCCCAAATACCTTAAAGTTTAAATAAGGGGGTCTTTGGGTGGGAGGGACACGGGGATAAGGGGAAAAAAAACCGTCAATTCTTTTTTTTTTATTCACTGCATTTTTGACCCCACAAAAAAGTAGATAGTGCATTTGTAAGGGGTTTTAAATTCCCGGAAATCTATTCCAAAAATCTCCAATGAAAATGGATACATATCTTCCTTGGGGTGGACATTGGGTTTCCCCTCAGATATCGTGTAAATTCTCACCCTGGACGTTTAGTTGGCTGAAAGGGGGAAAACTCCCCGGGGGTCCATGAGAACAAACATCAGTTCCAACCAGTTCTCCGTATATCTTTTTGTGTGTGTTGATCCATCTTTCTATTAAACATGTATCCCAAAAATGGGGAAAGGGATTACTCATTACAATCCTGTTTTAAAAATGCATATTTTTTATTTATTTTTATTTAAAAAAGATAAAATTCCCGGGTAGCAGGTAGAAAAAACCTCTACCCAAAAGGGGATGGGCGACTCCTTCCCCCTTTTAAAATGGGACACCTTGGACAAAAGGGGAGTTCACGTTTTCGCGCAGAGTAATATGAAACCCAAAACGGTCATATGGACATCAAGGGAAAAAACGAGGGAAAACCAAAAAGACTCTAGAACCACCCCCAAGAAGTTAAAAAATGGGCCCATAAACAAAGACTTAAAAAAAAGGGAACGAACCCCAGACATGGGGGCTAATGACCTCTTTCCCATTCCGCCCACAGGCCCAAGAGGGAAAAACTAACTTTAAATAACTAACTAAAGGAAAACAGGGGGGGGATGTGTGCAGGAGAGTGGGAAAAGGTTAATTTACAAACCCTTTTACAGTAGATAGAGGTTTTTTTGTAATACAGGCCCAAAGGCCAGGTCATGGACCAGTATGGTCCCGCAGGAAAAAGCAACAACATACCCATTCCAAAAAAATGCGAATAACCATAAAAAGATAATTCAGGATTAACTGATGATTTTAATATGACGGCTGAGGTAATCTGGTTTTATGAAAATTTTGAAGGGGTTTTTGGGGGTTTAAAATTTTTTCAAATCAAACAGCTATTTTATGATGAGAGCCGATTACACAGTGGATACCTTGGGTTCCTAGGCGCATGGTCCCGGGGTTTAAATTTTCCCCGTTTTTTCCCAAAAATAAAAACCCCCCCAGGTTGGTTGGGTTTTTTGGTCACTGTGGAAAACTGGGGGTAAAACTAGCCGGGGATTTGACCACATGACAAATCGGTTTTTTTTGGGCAAGAAAAAAAAGTGCACCAACAACCATCCTCAATATACCCATTTATAAAAAGGGGTTTTGTGCCCCTTTTTTTACTAGTCACAAAAGGCCCCCGAGGGGCCGGGCCGAAAAGGGCAAAAATAAAAAAACCCCTGCAACCTACAATGGGTGTTGAGGCGACGTGTGGCCCTCGGGGTGCTACCCTATTAAAAAAAGCCCCAAGAAATCGGGTGTGCCGACCCCTTTGGGGGGGATGGTTTGGGACAATGTTTTCAATCGCTCTTAAAAGGTCAGCCCCAAATCAGACGAGGTGGTTATATGGTCTATGGGGCGTTTGAAGAAAACGACTAGTCACAAAAGGGGTTTGTTTTCTTGTCATCTTTACAAATGATATTTTGCATTTATTTCCCTTTTTCACAAAACATTTTCTTGCCCACTTCATCAGTTACATTTTTGATTTATTTCCCTTGTTTCATGACATTAATAAATGTTTTTTTGTCTCCCTTCAGTAAAAAGTCTCGGGGGTCCCCACTTTTATCTGTGGGGAAAAATCTTCCCCGGCCCCGGAACCATACTCAACAAGCCTCAAGTAACCCTAAGCCAACTATCAGAGTAAAACCCGGAATTGAATGCCATCATTCAATGTTTCTAATCTACTTCTCCTAGCTAAATTTTTTTCTTATGCCCGGTGTAAAAGGGAGACCATCTAACCAAATCGTTGACAAAATTCCCTGTAAAAATGCAGAAAAAAAATTCAAAAACCATACACAAATGGGGGGTTTTAAGATAATTCAGCCCCCCTTAAAAATCGGGAAAACCAGATAACCTATTCCCCCTTGTGTCTTTTTACTATTTAAACCGGCCCCCACCCAGCATTATCTCACATTTGTTCCAACCCCTTTCCCCTTTTTTAAAATTTCATACCGTCACACAACCTTACCCATACCCACCCATAACTGAACCTTCTCATTTTCACAAAGCGATTCCCATTCCAAACTACTTTTTTTCTTGAAGACCCGTAGAAGACATTCCAAAAAAAATATTAAAAATCCTGCAACTATTTACAAACCAAAAGAAACAAAAGAGTTTTTTTTAAAAAAAAATTTGTATTAAAAAACCCCAGAAGGGGGCTATGGAGACCCCAAAGAAAATGGTAAATAACTCGATAGTAAACAAATATTTAAGATCTCTGGAACAATGAAATTTAAATAACCGATAGTAAACAAGTATTTAAGTTTTGGAACAATGAATATTAAAAAAACCGATAGTAAACAATTATTTAAAATCCTGGGGGACAATGAATATGGGAAAAAACGATAGTAAAAAAAAATATTTAGATCCCCAAAAATGGGGAAAATGGTAAATAACTTTGAAAAACAAGTAAATTTTTGACCCGGGGAAAAATGAATATGGTAAAAAACCTTGATAGTAAACAAATATTTAAAATCTCTGGAAAATGAATATGTAAATAACCGATAGTTTAAAAATTTAAATCTCTGGGGACAATGAATATGGTAAATAACCCCGATAGTAAAAAAATATTTAAGATCTCGGAAAAATGAATATTGGGGAACCTTTAAAAAGTAAACAAATATTTAAAATCTTGGAACAATGAAATGGGAAAAAAAAATTTATAAAAAACATATTTAAAATCACTGGAAAAAAAGGTTTCCCAAAAACAGGGGTTTTTTAACCAAAAACCCTTTTTTTCTTACCACACCCATTGACATAGCAAGAAAAATAAACCCGGGGATGAAAAGCAAAAGAAAATTGGGAAGGGCAGTCTGATGTGTTGTCGAAAATTTTTTTTTCCTTCAATCTGGTTGGGAAAGTTCCGGCTTTTAAAGGGGGGCCTTTTGAAACCTTCCGGGGGACTCGGCTATGGGTTAAGCCCCCTTTTCCTTGTGGTAAATTTTTGGTTCTTCCGTATCAAACCCCGGGGTGTTCCAGTGCCCCCTTTTTGCAAAAAACCCCCGATTGTTTATGGGCTTCCGGGTTTATGCGTGCAATACCTCGGCAGGTGGTGTAATTTTTCCCCGGGGACAGGGGAAAAGGGGGGAAAACCCCGCTAAGCAACCCTTTGCTTTAAAAACCCTTTTTAAACCCTTTGGAAATGAAAACTTAAACATTTTTATCATGACAAAAATTTATTACCTTTTGAAAAAGAAAGGAAAAATTAAAAAAAAATAAATGTTTTTAAAAACAGGGTTTTTCATCATAGAAAGGTTTTCCCCTTTCCCCCTTTCCCCGTAGGAAAAAAACTTGCCTCTGGGTATTAAATCCTTAAAATTTGATTTAAAAAACAATCAAGGGTTTCCCCGGAGAAAAAACCACACACAATTGCAACAGAGCGCCCAAAATCAAGGGTTTGAAACCATGACCTCAGAACGTAAGCAACTAACCCCCTTTTTACAAAATCCCCCTTGTTCATTCCAAAAATTTTTGGTCTGGTATCAGATGTTTTTGCTCCTCACCACTTTTGTATGGGTTGGGATATCACTTGTAATTTAAAAATTTTTCATAGAAAAATCAGCATTGCCTCTGAAAACCCTTTCCTTTTCGTGATCAGGTAATTCCACACCCTACACGAAAAAAAATTTATTCTTCATTTTGATTCATCATCGGGGGTTTTGCCACCGCTGGCGCATCATGGGTTTACAAAAATTTTGTCCTGGGAAACCCATCATCTTAGATGTTTCGCCCCCCGTGCCGAAGTCAGGCCGTCTAATTTTTTCTCTCTCTGTCTTCTACTATTTCGTCTCCCATTTACCAGTTGTCCAAAAGTTTCCCAAACCTCCCCTTTCATCCTCGTCCCAAAAAATTTTGACCCCTTTTCTTTTGATAAACAGTGAATACAGGTTTTTTCCCCTTTCTTTTATGGTTTTTCTTGTTTTATTTTTGCCCCGGCATCCCCATTTTGCATGTGGTAACCCCTTTTTTGTTCCTTTTTTCCAAAGCCCGTTTGGCCCCTGGGAGCACAGTGTTGGAAAGGGTTTAATTTATAACTGTCTTTTGTCACACTGGGAAAAGCTGGGGGTTTAAAATTGGGGGGAAACTGGTTGGGGAATGTTGTTGGCTTTCTGGATTTTGGTTGATTTTCTGTCCAGTCTACTATCAGATGTGAAATACTTCCAAGGTATTTGAATTCCCCTCACCCGCTTTAGCGTTTTGGGCATTTTTTTTTATGTTGATATCTTTTTTTCTCACTTTTTCATGACTTCTGGGGCTTTTTTAATATTGATCTTCATGTTGTATTTGAGGCAACTATTGTTTAAGGGAAGTTTATTGGGTTTTTGGTTTCAATTTTTAAGGAAAACCTGGTCGTCAGCAAAATGCAGTTCATTTGTTGGGCTGCGGGAGGATGCTTCATCTATTTTGGGATACCTCCAAATATATAATAAAGAGAAGGGTGATAATACCCCACCTTTTCCGACTTGATTTCTGGGAAAAAAATTTTTGAGTCCGGGCTTGTTTAAAATGGGTTTTCCCTTTCCAAAAATGGCCAAATAAAAGGGCAAGTGTTCCTTTTTTTTCCGTAGTTTTTAGAACATCCCATAATATGTCTCTGTTAACCCCATAAATGCCTTCTCTTGGTCCCATGGGGCTAAAATTATTTGATTTTTGTGTTCTAAATTTTTTTCACTAATTTTTTCTTGGGGGAAAATTTCATCCCGCCCCTTTTCCCTTTTTTAAATCCAAACTTTTTGGGGTGGTGTTGGCTCCAATTTGGGCTTTTCGTTCTAAGAATCTTGCAAAAAATTTTTTCCCCCCTGGCTTGGGGAGATGCCCCTAATGTCCAAGTCTTGTTTTTTTCCTTTTTCTTCCCTATTAAATTTTTTGGGTTTTTCCAATCCCGAAGGGACAAAGGTTCCTTTTTTTATGCCTTCTTGGAAAAGGGGAAATTTGGGTTCCCCCATCTCTCCCCTTTTTGGTTTGCTTTATTATCAATTCCCTGACCTTTTTTCTTTTGGGCCCTTTTTTAATAGCTTTCACCCTACTTTAGTATTTCAAAGGGTTTTTCAATGTTTGGGATTCTGGAAATTTTAAAATCTTTTTTGGGGTTTTGGGAATTCAAAGGTCTTTAAATAAATTTTTCCCCTCTTTTTGATCTTAACTTTTCATGTATAGGGTTTAAAACCTTATATCATTTATATATTGGATGGCTGGAAAAGGGGTTGGCCCCCATTCTCATTTTTGCTATGGTTTTTAAAAATTTTTCCTGGACTCTAACATAATCTACTTTAAAATTTTCACCTAACATGGTCCAAAAATTTTTTTTTCTCTTTTTTGATTATCCGATGTCTGCCTTGCTAGTCTTTTATTTATCTTCGTCTTTTAGGGGGATCTTATCCGGGGCTTATATAATTCTTTTTTAAATTTTTCTTCTTTAAATTTCATTATTCCCCCATGCTTTTTTTCTCTTTTCTCTGTTTTCCCCCTTTAAATGTGGTTTCCAATTCCCTTTTAGACATTTCAAAAATACTTTAAATTTTTTCCATGTTGTTTTAACGTTATCTTTTGGGTTTTAAAAGCTTCTACTATAGCCTCCCGTCATTTCTGTATTTATTTTCTTTGTATATCTGGGTCCTTATTTTTTTGGTATCTATAATCTTGGTTTTTTGTCTTTCTTTATTTTGCTTTTAAAATTTTGGGGTTTTTATTGAAATTTTGGGGAATTTTTGGGGGGGTTCTTATTACTGTTGTGTTTGGGGTTTCTCTGGGGCTCTTGTTGGGTCTTCTTTTTTGTGGGGTTAATATAAAAAATTATTTGAGCAGCCCGGGCGAGGTTGTTCCACTTTGTACCTAACCTGAATCTGGCTCATAGGATGTTTATAAAACTATTTGTGATATAAGTCCCTTTTGGCCTAATAAGTGCCCATTATCGTTACATTTCTGTCGTTTTTCACAAAAAGGGCCCAAAATTTTTCTTTTGGTGTTCGTCTCCAGCCGACATGCCCGTTGAAGTCTCCCATTACGAATACATCATCTTTACTATGTGTTTGACTAATAAAATCGGGCACCCTTTTTCAAAGAATGCATCTTTTTCCCCTTAGTGTAGCCAAAGTTTGTAGGGGGATAAATCTGAATAGTGTTGTATTTTTGTTTTGCCAATGTGGGTTTTAGCATTATTATTCCCCTCGAATGGGGAAAAATTTTTCTTGATGTTTCTAGCTTTTCTGGAAAGATAAACCTACCCGTACGGTTTTTGTTGGGCTCTTTGCCGCTTCCCAAAAAAGGGAGTTGTTTTGTGTCACTTTTAGTTGCTTTCCCCTTTTTTTACAGCTCTATTCCCCTTATAATTTCTTTGGATCTGAACCCACTATTTCGGCCTTTTTGCCGAGCCCCGAAAATTCCCCGTTCCCATTTTTTGTCGTTTGTCTGGCGGGGTAGCTGTTTTAATCACGGACTTTTCTCCGGGGGGCGTCGGGGTTTTTTTGTGACCCAGTTGTTTCGTCACGTGTGGGTTTTTCCCATCTTTTATAGATTTCTTTGGGTATTTGTTCTTGCCAAAAATCTAGAGCGAAATTTAATTTGTGAACAAAATTTAAAACCCACCGGTTTGCTGGGCCTGCCCGGGGTTCCCCTCCTTAAGAACACATTTAATCACCGTAAAACATCCACAGGAATTATCCCTCTTTTTTTGTCGCCATCTTGTAACAACACCCGCTATTAGATTTATTGAAAAACAGAAAACTCCCAAAAGGTTTTGGGGCCCGGGAGAATAACTTGAATACACCATTTTTAAAGCTACAACCAAAAAATTGGGAAACAAAAAGAGGAAGGGGAGACCAAGAAAAAATGGGTTGATGGAGCAGACATCTTAAAACCCCACAATACCCACCATTTCAAGGGCCGGCGTGATTATCTCGGAAACCGATCATCAGGGGTTTAAAACCGTAACCCCAAAACAGGGGGACAAAAAAAAAGAGAAGAAGATAGGGTTTTTTGTCCCCCTTTGGTTTTTTAATACCTCCACATATGTCCTTTAGCAGCCCGGGGTTCTCATCATTTTCCTGTAAAACCCATCCCTTTGGGCTACAGAATTTTTCAATCTTTTTTTTACTGTCCATGGCTCCATCCAAAATCAATTGGGTTTGGTATACTGAATAACTCATTTTAACCCAATTGACGAAATTTTTTCATAAAGCTTCCCCTTTTCTGGAACCCAAACTTTTGGGATGACCTTTTTCTTCATTATTTCTGATCTGCATCTGACGTTAACAGGATTCCAAAGGGATTTAAATTCGTACTTGTCTTAGTTTGTCCCAATTGCTTGATGGTGCATTTTTTTTAGTTTTGCCTTTTTTTAGATGATCATAACTTCTGTCTTCCCCTTTCTATTCAAACCCAGTCATTTGTCACCCTGTGACAACCTTTTAACTTTAAATTTTGGAGCTCTATTTTATTTTTTGGTTTTTAAGACAGCATTATTGAATACCAACTTTTTTGTTTCCCAAATTTAATATTTTATGCAGCTGATGTGTATTTTTTTTGTGTTTATATATTTTATGCTACATATTAAAATAACTCATGTTTTCTTTAAAGGACTTCAAAGGGTTTTATGCAACATTTTAAATTTTTTAAAATGGATGACCCCCAGTGGTTACCCTTTTAAAATTTTGGGTGTAAAAATTTAAAACCCCTGTTACCTGCCCACGTGTCAAAAAGGCCACTAGGGGGTGTGGTGAAATGGATGCCCCATCCTAAAAATGTAGAAGTTTTGCTTTTGGGGCCCTTTAAACAATGTTAACGGTTTCATGTTTTTTAAAAAAATCAAACAAAAACACAAAAAGTATTAAAATTTAAATAAAAACAATTAAAAAAGAAAAAACTGGGTGACACCCTTCTTTAAAAATTCACTATTAAATTTAAAAAAATATTTTGGCAAATAATTTTATTCACATTTTTTTATCCCATTATGCCATTGATGTATTTTAATTAAGCTGTAGTGGTTTTTTTTGTTTTTAATATCTTGAGAATTATATGTTGTTTTGAAAAATAAATGGTCTATTATCAAATTAGGAAAAACAGATCTTAAGAAGGATTGAGGAAAAAATAAATTTAGAAAAAAAATTTGGAAAAAGACTAGAAAATTAGAAAGAAGAATTAGGAAAATGATTTTGAAAAATTTGAAAGAAGAATTAGGAAAAAAGACTAGAAAAATTTGTAAGAAAATTAGGAAAAAAGACAGAAAATTAGAAAGAAAATTAAAAAAGACGAAAATTTGAAAGAAAATTAGAAAAGACTAGAAAATTAGAAAGGGAAAATTGGGAAAAAGAAAAAATTAAAAAGAAGAATTAGAAAAAGACTAGAAAATTTGAAAGAAGAATTAGAAAAAGACTGAAAATTAGAAAGAAGAATTGGGGGAAAAGACTGAAAAAATTTGAAAAAAGGGAAATTTGGGGAAAAAGACAGAAAATTG
Organism: Arion vulgaris; assembly: GCA_020796225.1. Classification (NCBI taxonomy): domain Eukaryota; kingdom Metazoa; phylum Mollusca; class Gastropoda; order Stylommatophora; family Arionidae; genus Arion; species Arion vulgaris. The sequence goes on from JADZMA010000207.1 coordinate 38,376, forward strand.
AAAAAAAAATTAGGAAAAAAACTGTGTGTTAGTCTTGAATTTGGCCCCCATCACCCAAAAAAAAAACTGGAGATGGATTGGACATGTGATGGATGGGGGACCCAACTCTGTCATGAAACTGAACCGGTTTGGGCACCAGCAGGGTGGAAGAGGCCAAAAAGACCTGGAGGGTATAGTAGAACAAGAACTGGAAAAAAAATGAAACACAGCTGGGAAAGACAAGAATGGGGGAATAATGGTGGAAATTTTTTGCTGCTTTTGTGCCAGGGGAAAAAGGCTAAAAAAGAGGCGGGAATCATTAAAATCAATTTAAAAAGGCATCATACAGAGTATATATATATGTGTGTGTGTGGTGCATTTTGTGTGATCAATCTGGTTTTTTAAATTCTTTTAAATATAGAAATTTGGGCAATTTGGCCTCAAAACCCCATTTATAACAAACTGGGCCCCTGCCCGCGTGTTCCGGCGCTTTTTTTCACCGGGGTGACAAACCCTCTGTGAGTGTCTGTTCAATTACGGGCTGACGGGCCCCGGGGTTTTCCCAATTTTTAATTTGGGGGTGGCACCCAACGAAGGGGGCCCATGTCCCCTGGCATGGGAAAAACTGAAAAATTCATGCTTCTTTTATCGAAAAAAAATAAAAAAAACAAAACTGTTAAATTTATCTGTTTCCCGGGCAATTTGGGGCATCTGGAACAGAATCATGGGTTTTCCCTCTTCTAGCCTCACAGCTTTTTCAGCCCGAAACGCAGACCATCTGTAGTAGCACCCCAAAACCACCTCCACCCCTCCACCACCCGTTTTTTTGTTGCTGTCAACCCTCTAAAAAAAAATTAAATATGATGATTAGATAACGGAGTTAGTAGCAAAAGAAAAGTAACTACATACCATTTGATACATTTTCCGTTCAAATTCCCCCATTTTTTGTGTTTTGGGGAAAGCATAATCTTCTTCTTGCATTGTCCGTACAAATTACTTGTAGTCAGTACACAAAAAATTTCTCCTGACTTTTTTCGGAAAAGGGCCTAAAATTCCTTTTTTTCGGTGTCTCACCCCAATTCCAATTTTAAAAGGTAAAATAAACTAAAAACCATGATTATTCCTCTGCGGGGAAGGAATGTCTGTGGGAGAATCTGTTAGGGGTTCCCTTTTTTTTGTTCTTCCCTAAAATCACACACTTTTTTTTTGTTTTAAAGTTTTGAACAAAAAAATCTAGTACCAAAAACAAACAAGTTATTTCCCTTTCTTTCTTCTTCTTCTTTTGTCATCATACTGTTACCAGTGTTGTCAGCTCTTGGTTTCTATTTTGTCTTGCGCTGCTCTAGTGACTTTGTGGATATTTATTTTTGCTTTTTTCCCAGGATTCTGATATACGAGCTGGGATGGGAGATATGTGATATAACATCTTTTCCATGGTCTTCTTTCCGATGTTCTGTTGTAGAAGGCTCTGTATGCAGTAAGTTTGGTTGAATTCTTATTAAAGTGGCCAAATAACTTTATTGTTTGTTTCTCAATATAATTCAAGCAGGTTCTATCCCCAACTTGTTTTCTTATACCTAATTATTTCACCATCAGAATGAGTCATGTAATGGAGTAAATGAAACTCATAGCTATATTTTTGTTGTTAAAATTCTTGAACAGAGAAATCTAATGCTCTTATTTGTCTACATGGTGACTTTCTAATTGAAATACTTAGATCACATTTCAATATTTAGTGATTTATTTGATTTCCTTTGCTAAAACTGTGCAAGTCAGATTTGTTTTGTTGACAATAAACTTGCATGCAGATACCAATGGAGAAAGAGCTAAGGAAGAGATGCTGGCGATGGATAGGACACACATTGAGAGACCGACTGGAAGCATTAAAGACAGGCACTGTTTTGGAAACTGAGGGAATGAGGAGTGGGGAAGGCCTAGACATACCTGGAGAAGAGCTGGAGGATGATATTAAAATGATAGGTAAAACATGAAAAGAATTGAAAGGGATGGCAGGAGAAAGGAAGAGCTGGAAGAAGTTTGTTGCAGACTTATACTCCGTTGGGAGTTGAAAGGTAAAGAAGAAGAATTGCTTGCATATGTATATCAACATCATTTCTCTCTTTATTTGAAATTAGATTTAAACAAGATAGAGTTTTTACTTTTTCATTTCACCCGAGTGGTTACTGGGCCAAATTTGGGGTGTAAAGAATAGAACAACTGTTACCTGCCACGCATGTCGTAAGAGGGGACTAAGGAGGTTTGGCTGAAATCGATGCATATGTCCTAAACGTTTAGAAGTCTATGGGTTTAGGAGCCTACCAAACCAATGTGCAACGTATACACTTTCTTGGCAAAGATCAACCATGTCCTAAGGAGTGATTAAAATTGGTCATAAAGAATGAACAATAGATTTTATTTTGTTTGCATGCTATGCATTAAGATGTACTTAGGGTGCAGAATATGGCAACTCTGACTGATATTTGAGCATAGGCTAGCTTTCTTTATCATCATTGTCACCCAACATTTAGGCAAGGCTACCTACATGTTCTGAGGTACTTGTAATTTAGATATCCCAAGTAAAGATCAGGACACCTGTAGTCCAGCTGCATATCATGTGCACAGTGAAAATCTATTTGAGCCGTTGACTTGAACCTCAAAATTAGCACAGCATGTGGTTACTTGCAAAGTGTGTTATCAACTTCACTATGGGCTCCCACCACAATATAGAAGTAAGAAGTAACATGAATTATTTGAGAGTCTCTGTAGTGAAGGGAGTTAACCATGGTTCCCAAAGTGGTGTGCTGCCCCCTCCCCAGTGGGCTAGAAGCCTTCGGGGAGGGAAAGTGGTTCAGAAGCATGTGGAGGAGTTTTTCTTCTCGTGAGTCTGCGATTGAATAATCATTAAAGATTTTAATTCTATATTTTAATTCATCTTATGCCCATCTTACACGATCCATTTTTTTATAATTTTCTATTTCATATATATAATCAATTGAAAATTGACCATGTGTGACAGAAATATATATCAATATATATATATGGGGGAGAGGGGCTGGGCTGGCAGACTGTTATAATGGTGGAGGGAGGGAGGGGAGTTACAAAGTTTATATATGGCAAAGTGGCAGTAGGGTTGAAAAAGTTTGTGAATCTATGGGTGAAACTATTTGTCATACACTCTGAAGGTTGTGGGTATGAATAAGGTTGCTATGAACGACATCATCACTAGTTTCATATGTGAATGTTTGTCAGA
>JADZMA010000208.1:0-41557 GCA_020796225.1 Arion vulgaris
AACCGTGACTACTTGTACTATACTATCTTTCTATCCGCTTCCGTCTGTCTAGACATGACATCATATTCTGTTTAGACATTCCGTCCTATTCTGTCTAGACTATGACGTCATATTCTGTTTTGGGCTCAACTTTGTATTAATTAAAGGAATTCGCAGCGCTGCCTTCCCGGAAAACCCAACCCCCTCCCAAAAACCCCCCCAACCACTCCCCAATTCCTCACACCAACACCCCCACCGCTACCTTCACCCCTCCACCCTTAAACCCCTTCCTCACCATCACCACTACCCTTACCGCTACTACAAAAAACTACTAGTACTGATAAACCTCCATTCTTATCTTTAGTAGAAATATGGTTGCAACAAACGTATTCCTACTTTCTATTCTAGACATCAGTCTTCAGTTTATTAGTCACTCTACAGTTTGAACAACTAAAACGCAAAAAAAACACCCTCACCCCATTCCGATTAAAAAAAGACTTAAGAAAAAAACCAAATGGGGGGTTTCCTGCCTTCGACTCCCCGCCCGAAAAAGTAGGAACCCATAATACCAGAGCCATGGTGCTCAAAAACATGGCCCAAAACCTAAAGGGGCCCCGGGAAAAGTCCAAAAAATACAACTATCCCCCAGAGACAGAGCAAAACCGGTCCCCAAATGCTACGAGCAATATCCCCCCAGACATGGAAAGCGTGTTCATAGTGGGATCATGAAGGGAGGCAGCGGGAACTACATCCCCCACACCCAGGAAACAAAAAAACACATATCTGGCAAGCTCATTCAGGACATACGACAAAATATCAGCTTGTTTCAAAAAAACCCAACTGGTCTTACAGTGGATACCAGCTCACTGTGGCATCCAGGAAAAGAAAAAATGACAAACTCGCAAAAGGGTGGGGGCCCCAACCACCCAACACAAAAATTTTTCGAAGCAAGACTCTCCCGAAACAATCCGGAAAAAGATCTGGAAAAAAAAATGGGGATACAATCCCGAGCACGACAGTATAAATACACTAAAAAAAAGGGACAGACCACGTCTTAGACTTGAACAGGGCACTGCAGTTCCCGTATGTGGGTTTAGGGGCTCGGGAGCCTGCCCTGTGGGCACCAAAACAGTCCCCCGAGCACCTCAAGCTGCCCCTTTTGGGGTAAAATTGGGGATCTGGCCCCGAAACAACACTACAAAAAAAACTTTGGAACCTGAAAACCTCAAGCGCACCGCCCCTTTATGACCTACCGGATGTCCCTAGCAAAGTTAATCACAGAAGAAAAAAAGCCCCAACAATGGTGTTTCTTCTTTTCTGATCTCATCTTCTGATTTTGTTGCTGGGTTTTTTTTTCCTCTCTCTATTATTTGACCCCCCTTGTGTTTTTTTTAAAACTACAAAATTATGTTGTGATGGCTTACAGTTGGGTTTTGTTAACACCTTCATTTGGCTATATTATTCCGATTAAAGTCTAAAGTTGCGATCTATAAGTGATTCCTCTCTCAGTGAAATAATTGTAACTATGTCTCTCAGTGAAATTTGTAACGTATTTTCTCGTGAAAAGTTTCGGTTTTAGTGGAATAATATGTCTCTCTGGAATGTTGTAAAATTTTGTCTCTGTGAAATAGTTGTAACCTTTTCATGAAAAGTTGTAACTTGTCTCTCAGTGAAATATTTGAACTATGTCTCTCAGTGAAAAGTTGTAACGTATGTCCTCTCTCTCTCTCATGAAATAGTTGTAAGCTCTCATGAAATAGTTGTAACTTGTCCTCTATTTTTCTCTCTCTCTCAGTGAAAATTTAACGTATGTTTAGTGAAATAGTTTGGTATGTTTTTTCTCTCTCTCTCTCTCTCCCCGTGAATAGTTTAACTTTTTCTTTCTCTCTCTCTCCTTTTGGGAAAAGTTGTAACATGCCCCTTCAGTGGAATGTTGTAAATTTCTCTCTCAGTGGAATAGTTGTAACAATGCCTCTCCCAGTGGAATAGTTGAACATGTTTTTCCCCTTCAGTGGAAAGTTGTAACTAGCCCTCTTCAGTGGGAAAAGTTGAACATATTCTCTCTCCCAGTGGAATAGTTGTAAAATGTCTCTCTCAGTGGAATAGTTGTAAAGGCCCCTCTCATGGAATATTGTAACATAGTCTCTCTCTCAGTGGAATGGCCCTATCCCTCTCTCTCATAATAGTTGTAACTTGCCTCTCTCTCAGGAAAGTTTAAAATATGTCTCTCTCCAGTGGAATAGTTGTAACACATGTCTCTCTCCATGGAATAGTTGTAAATATGTTTCTCTCAGTGGAATATTTAACATATGCCTCTCTCTCTCAGTGGAATAGTTGAACGTATGCCCCTCTCCCCGTGGAATAGTTGAAAATGTTTTCTCTCAGTGGAAGTTTAACATATGCCTCTCTCTCCAGTGGGAAAAAAGTTCCCTCTCTCAGTGGGAAAAGTTTCGTATGCCCCCCTCAGTGGAATAGTTGAACATATTTTCTCTCTCAGTGGAATAGTTGGGCCCCTTTTCCCCCTTCCCCCTCTCTCAGTGAAATGTTGAACTTGTCCCCCCCCTGTGGGAAAAGTTGTAAAATATGTTTTTCTCTCAGTGGAATATTGTAAAGAAAGTCCCCCCTCTCTCTCAGTGGAATAGTTGTAAAAATATGTCCCTCTCTCCTCTCTCAGTGAAAAGTTGCTTTCCCTCTCTCTCTCAGTGAAATAGGTTTTAAATATGTTTTTCCCCTCTCTCTCTCAGTGGAATAGTTGAACATGTTTTCTCCCCTCTTTTATGGGAAAATTGTTTAAAAGTCCTCTCCCCTCTTTTTTTTTTTTTCCTCCCCCGGAATAGTTGTAACGTATTCCTCTCCCCCTCTCATGGGTAGTTGTAACGATTTTCCCCCCTCTCTCATGGAATAGTTGTAATATGTTTTTCCCCCTCTCGTGGAATAGTTGAAATTGCCTCTCCTCTCTCAGTGGAATTTGCATGTTTTCTCTCTCCAGTGGGAAAAGTTGTAACAAAGTTTTTTCAGTGGAATAGTTTAAATATGTCTCTCTCAGTGGGAAAAGTTGAACATATGTTTTTCTCTCTCAGGGAAAGGTAAATTTTTCTCATGGAATAGTTGAAAATATGTCTCTCTCTTGGGAATGTTTAACAACTTCTTCTAGTGGAATAGGAACATGTTTTAGTAAATTTAAAATTGCTCTCTCTCAGTGGAATAGTTGTAAAATATGCCTCTCTCTCTCGTGGAATAGTTGTCGTATGCCTCTCTCTCAGTGGAATATTTTAACATGCCTCTCTCAGTGGAATAGTTGTAAAAATGTTTTTCTCAGTTGAATTGTAAATTGTCCCCCTCCCTCTCTCAGTGAAATGTTAATATGTCCCCCCTCTCAGTGAATAGTTTAAAAAATATGTTTTTCTCTCCATGGGGAAAATTGTAAAATTGCTTCTCTCTCTCTCAGTGGAAAATTGTAAAGATATTCCCTCTCTCTCTTCAGTGAAAAATTTTTCTTTTTTTTTTTAGTGAAAATTTGTAAAATTTTTCCCCTTTTCCCCTCTGGAAAAGTTTTAAAAATTGTTTTTTTTCCTTTTGGGGGAATGTTGTAAGTATTTTCCCCCTCTTCCCAGTGGAATGTTGTAATTGTCCCTCCCTCTCTCAGTGGAATATTGAAGTATGTCTCTCTCCCCTCTCTCAGTGGAATAGTTGTAACTTTCCTCTCTCCCTCTCTCGTGGAATGTTGTCGTTGTCCCCCTCCCCCTTTTTCCGTGGAATGTTGTCGTTGTTTTTCTTCCGGGGGAAAAGTTGTCTATGCTCTCTCGTGGAATGTTGTAAAAAATTTTTTATAATGTTGTAACATATTTCCTCTCGGGGGAATATTGTAAAATATGCCCCCTCTCGTGGAATAGTTGAACATATGTTTCGTGGGAAAAGTTGTAAATTTTGTTTTTCTCAGTGGAATAGTTGTAAAATATGTCCCCCCTCTTTTTTTCTCGTGGAATATTGTCTTTTTGTCCTCCTCCTCTCAGTGGAATGTTGTAACGTATGTCTCTCAGTGGAATGTTGTTTTAAATTTCTCGTGGAATAGTTGTAAATTGTCTCTCAGTGAAATAGTTGTACGTTGCTTCTTTTCGTGGAATAGTTGTGGGGATGTCCTTTTTCTCTCTCTCGTGGGAAAAGTTGTAAATTGTCCCCTCCTCAGTAGAATGTTGTTGTCCCCTCTCTCAGTGGAATGTTTTAACGTATGCCCCCTCCCCTCTCTCAGTGGAATATTTAACGATGTCTCTTCCCCATGGAAAAGTTGCTTGTTCCCTCTCTCTCTCTCTATGGGTATTTGTAACGATTCCCCTCTCTCTTCTCTCCATGGGAAAGTTTTAACGTATTTTCTCTCCCTGGAATAGTTGTAAATTTTCCTCTCTCTCTCTAATGGAATAGTTTTAACATATGTCTTCTCAGTGGAATAGGAGCGTATGTCCATCTCCTCTCTCTCTCTCTCATGGAATAGTTGTAACGTATGTCCCCTCCATAGAATATTTAACGTTGTCCTCTCCCGTGGAATGTTGTAAAATATGTCCCCTCTCTCCCTCTCTCCCCGTGGGAAAATTGTAATTGTCTCTCCTCGTGGGAAAGTTGAACTAGTCCCCCTCTCTCTCTCTCAGTGGAATTTTGTAACTTGTCCCCCCTCTCTCTCCAGTGGAATGTTGTAAGTTTCCTCTTCCCGTGGGAAAAGTTGTAACATGTCCATTTTCTCTCTTCAATGGAATAGTTGTAACATATGTCTCTCTCTCAGTGGGAAAAGTTGTAACGTTGTCCATTTTTTCTCTCTCTCAGTGGAATAGTTGAACGTTGTTTTTCTCTCATAAATAGTTGAACTTGTCCCTCTCTCCTCTCAGTGGAATATTGTAACTATGTCTATCTCTCAGTGGAATGTTGTAAAGTATGTTTTCTCTCAGTGGAATAGTTGTAACGTATGTCCATCTTTTTCTCAGTGGAATATTGAACGTTTTCCACTTCTCCTCATGGAATAGTTGTAACGTTTTCCTCTCCAGTGGGAAAAGTTGGAACGTATGTCCATTTTTCTCTCATGGAATGTTGTAACGTATGCCCTCTCCTCTCTGGGAAAAGTTTGTATGTTTTTTCTCTCAGTGGAATAGTTGTAACCTATGTCCCTTCTCCCAGTGGGAATATTGAACGTTTCCCTCCCCTTCAGTGGAATAGTTGAAATATGTCCATTTTCTCAGGGGAAAAGTTGTCGTATTTTTCTTCTCAGTGGAATAGTTGTCTTGTCTTCAGTGGGAAAAGTTGTAACTTTCTCCCCGTGGAATAGTTGTACTTTTCTCTGTGAAATAGTTGAAGTTTTCCCTCTTTTCAGTGGAATAGTTGTAAGATCCCCCTCTCCCCGTGAAAATTTTAAAGTATGTTTTTCTCTCTCATGGAATAGTTGTAACTACCCCTCTCCCGTAAAATGTTGTAAAAAATGTCTCTATCTCTGTGGGAAAAGTTGTAACGTTGTCTCTATCTCTCAATGGGAAAAGTTGTAAAATATGTTTTATGGGAATAGTTGAAGTTTTTCTCAGTGGAATAGTTGAAATATTCTTTTTGGGGAAAAGGGTTTCTAGTGAATAGGAACATGTCTCTATCTCTCAGTGGAATAGTTGCTATTCTCTTTTTCAGTGGAATAGTTGTAACATATGTCTCTCTCTCCCGTGGAATATTTAAATATTCTCTCTCTCTCAGTGGAATAGTTGTAACATATTCTCTTCTCAGTGGAAAAGTTGAAATATGTCTCCCAGTGGAAAATTTTAACATATGTCTCTACCCATGGTGTTGAACTTTCCCTATCTTCAGTGAAATAGTTGTAAAAATGTCCCTATTTTCAGTGGAATGTTGTAAATATGTTTTTTTCCCCTGGGAAAAGTTTGTATGTTTTCAGTGAAATAGGTTTTAAAGTTTTCTCTCACTCAGTGGAATAGTTGTAACGTATGTCTCTATCTCTCAGTGGAATATTGTAACATATGTTTTTTCTCAGTGGAATAGTTTGTAGCTCTATTTTCAGTAAATGTTGAACATATGTCTCTTTTCTCATGGAAAGTTGTCATATGTCTCTCTCTTTAGTGGAATATTGCATATGTCTCTCAGTGGTAGTTCCAAAAATGTTTTTCTCTCAGTGAAATAGTTGTAAGTATGTCTCTATCTCTAGTGGAATAGTTGTAACATATGTCTCTTCCTCAGTGGAATAGTTTCATATGTCTCCGTGGAATAGTTGTAAATATGTCTTATCTCTCAGTGGGAAAAGTTGTAAAAATGTCCCTATCTCTCAGTGAAATAGTTGAAAAATGTCCCTACTCAGTAAAGTTGTACAATTTTCTCTCTAGTGGGGAAAATTTAACAAATTCTCTAGTGGTTTTTAAAAATGTTTTCTCTCAGTGGAATAGTTGTAACATATGCCCTCTCAGTGGGAAAAAATTTTAAAAATGTCCCTCTCCCTCTCTCCCGTGGGAAAAGTTTAACGTATTTTTTTCGGGAATGTTGTACTATTTTTTCTTTGGAAAAGTTTGACATGTTTTTTTCGTGGAATGGTTGTCTATGTCCCCTCTCCCTCTCCCCTGGAATGGGTTTTAACTTGTTTTTTTAATTTGGGAAAATTGTAATAATTTTTCTCGTGGAATAGTTTTTAAATTATTTTTTTGGGGGAAAAGTTGAACAAAGTTTCTCTCGTGGAATAGTTTCATATGTCTCTCTCTCAGTGGAATAGTTGTAACAAAGTCTCTCTCCAGTGGAATAGTTGTAACATATGTCTCTCTCTCAGTGGAATAGTTGTAACGTGCCTCTCTCCCGTGGGAAAAGTTGTAAATGTTTTTATGGAATATTGTAACATACCCTTCTCTCATGGAATATTTTTAAGATGCCTCTCTCTCATTGGAATGTTGTAAGTATCCTCTCCAGTGGAATAGTTTAAAAATGTCTCTCTCTCAGTGGAATAGCTGTAACGTATTCCCTTCCCCCCTCTCTCATAAATAGTTGTAAAGTATTCCCTCTCTCATGGAATAGTTGTAAAAATTTTTTCTCTCTCCAGTGGAATAGTTGTAAAAATATGTCTATCTCTCTCTCAGTGGGAAAAGTTGTAAAGATATGCCCCCTCTCTCTCTCTCTCATGAAATAATTTAAATTTTGTCCCTCTCTCTCTCAGTGAAATAGTTGTAACGTTGTCCTCTCTCTCTCTCCAGTGGAATAGTTGTAAATTGTTCCTCTCTCTCTTTTTGGGAAAATTTTAAGTATGTCCTCTCTCTGTTTTTCTCTCAGTGGAATAGTTTAACGTATTCCTCTCCCTCTCCCGTGGAATAGTTGTAACGTATGTTTTCTCTCCCCCTCTCAGTGGGAAAAGTTGTACGTATGTCCCTCTCCCTCTCTCAGTGGAATAGTTTAACTATGTCCTCTCTCCCTCTCAGTGGAAAAGTTTTTAACTATTTCTCTCTCTCTCAGTGGGAAAAGTTGAACATATGTTTTCTCTCATGGAAAGTTTAAATATGTCTCTCTCAGTGGAATAGTTGTAACATATGTTTTTTCAGTGGAATGTTGTAACAAAGTCTCTCTCTCCCGTGGAATAGTTGTAACATATGTTTTCTCTCAGGGAAAATTTTAACATATGTCTCTCTCTCTCAGTGGAATAGTTGTAACGTATGTCCCTCTCTCTTTGTCTCTCAGTGGAATAGTTGCTTGTCCTCTCTCTTCTCTCAGTGGAATAGTTGTAACTTGTCTCTCCCCGTGGAATAGTTGTCTTGTTCCCAGTGGAATAGTTGTAACGTATTCTCTCATGAAATGTTGTCTATGTCCCCCTCTTTCTCAGTGGAATATTGTAAAATGTCCCTCTCTCCCCGTGGAATATTGTAACTATGTTTTCTCTCAGTGGAATATTTTAACGTATTCCCTCTCTCGTGGAATAGTTGTAACTATGTCCCCTCTCGGGAATAGTTGTAACGATGTCCTCTCTCCCGTGGAAAGTTGCTTGTCCTCTCCTCGGAATAGTTGTAACGTATGTCCCCCTCCAGTAGAATAGTTGAATATGTCCTCTCTCTCAGGGAATGTTGTAACTTTTCCCTCTCTCCCCCCTCATGGAATAGTTTAACGTATGTCTCTCTCTCAGTGGAATGTTGTAAATGTCCCCCTCTCTCTCTCTCAGGGAATATTTTAAGTATTCCCCCCCTCTCTCTCTCAGTGGAATGTTGTAACCGGGTTCCTTCAGTGGAATAGTTTAAAATTTCCTTTTTTCTAAGGGGAAAAGTTGTAAAATGTCTCTCCAGGGGAAAAGTTGGTATGTCCATTTTTTCTCTCTCTAGTGGAATAGTTTTAAATGCCTCTTGAGAAAGTTTAAATGTCCCCCCTCAGTGGAATGTTTAAAATTTTCCCCTCTCCCCTCTCATGGAATAGTTTAACGTATTCTCTTTGGGAAAAGAACGTAGTTTTTCCCTCCCCTTTAGGGGAAAATTTTAACATGTCCCCCCCTCTCTCTCTCTCATGGAATAGTTGTAACTTGTCTCTCTTCAGTGGAAAGTTGAACTTGTCCATTTTTCTCTCTCAATGGGAAAAGTTTTTAACAAGCTTCCTGTGGAATAGTTGTAACTTTCCATCTCTCTCTCTGTGGGAAAATTTTTAACATTTTCCCCCTTTTTCTCTCCCGTGGGAAAAGTTGTCTATTTCTCAGTAATAGTTGTAACTATGTCTCTCTTCCGGGAATAGTTGAATTGTCCATCTCTCTCCCTTTTGTGGGAAAAGTTTAAAAGTATGTCCATTTTTCTCTAGTGGGAAAAGTTGAAAAATGTCCCTCTCTAGTGGGAAAAGTTGTAACGTATTTCCTCTCTCTCTCTCAGTGGAATAGTTGTAACTTGGGGCCCTCTCTTATGGAATAGGAAGTATGTCTCTCTCTCTCTCCAGTGGGAAAGTTGTAACCTTTCCATCTCTCTCCTCAGTGGAATAGTTGTAACGTTTCATTTTTTCTCAGTGGAATGTTGAAACTATTCATCTCTCCATGGGGTTTGAAAGTTGTTTTTCTCTCCAGTGGAATAGTTGTGTAGTTCCGTGGAATATTTTTAACATGTTCTCAGTGGGTGTTTCGTTTCCAAAAAGAAATAGTTTTGGGTGTTTCCCTTTGTGGAAAATTTTTTAACTTTCCCCCCTTTCGTAAAAAAGTTTAAAGATGTCTCCCTCAGTGGAATAGATTAAAGTATGTTTATTCCCCCAATGGAATAGTTGTAACATATGTCTCTCATGGAATAGTTGTAACTATGTTTTCAGTGGAATAGTTGTAAATATTTTCTTTTTCAATTGGGAAAGTTGTAACGTATGTCTCTAATAGTTTTAATTTTTCTCTTTTCTCAGTGGAATATTGTAAAATATGTCTCTATCTCTCAGTGGAATAGTTTTTAACATATGTTTTTTCTCAGTGGAATGTTTAACTATTCTCTCTCTCCCCTGGAATAGTTGTAACGTATGTCCATTTTTCTCTCTCTAATGGGGTAGTTGTAAATATGTCTCTCTCTCAGTGGAATAGTTGGGGATGATTCCCCTTTTTCTTCCATTTAAAAGTTGTGTTTCCCCCTCCAGTAGAATAGTTGTAACGTTGTCCTCTCTCATGAAAAAGTTGTAACGTATGTCCCCCTCTCCCTCTCTCAGTGGAATAGTTGTAAATTGTTCTCTCTCATGGAATAGTTGTAACTTTTCCCCCTCTCTTCTCTCTCAGTGGGAAATTTGAACGTATGTCCCTCTCTCTCTTGTGAATAGTTGAACGTATTTTCTCTGTGGGGAAGGTTTGGGGTGTGTTTCCTCTCTCTCTGTGGAATAGTTTAACATTGTCTCTCCAGTGGAATAGTTTCCCTAGTCCATCTCTCTCTCATGGGAAAAGTTGTAAGATGCCCTCCCCCTCTCTCAGTGGGAAAAGTTGAAGTTTCCCTCTCCCAGGGGAAAAGTTGAACTTATGTCCATTCTCTCTCCCGTGGAATAGTTGTAACTATGCTCCCCTCTCTCTCTCATGGGAAAAGTTGTAAAGTTTTCTCTTTCCTTATGGGAAAAAGTTGTAACCTTTGTTCTCTCTTGTGAATATTTCGTTATCTTTTCTCTCAGTGGGAAAAATTTTAAACTTGTCCATCTCTCAGTGGAATGTTGTAACATGTTTTCTCTCTCTCTCAGTGGAATATTTAACGTATGTTTCAGTGGGAAAAGTTGTAAAGTATGTTTTCGTGGGAAAGGTCGTTGTCTCTAAGGAAAAAGTTTAACTTGTCCTCTCTTTTCATGGGAAAAGTTTAACGGGCCCCCCTCCAGTAAAAAAGTTGTAAAATGTTCATCTTCAGTGGAATAGATGGAATATGTTCTTTTTCAATGGAATGTTGTAAAATATGTCTCTCAGGGAATAGTTGTAAGTATGTCTCTCAGTGGGAAAAGTTGAAATATGTTTTTCTCTCAGTGGAATAGTTTGTATGTTTTCCAGTGGAATATTGTAACGTATGTTCATCTCTCAGTGGAAAATTTTTAACATATGCTCTATCTCTCAGTGGGAAAAGTTTAACTTGGTTTTTCTTCTCCCCGGGAATAGTTGTAACATATGTTTTCTCTCTCTCAGTGGGAAAGTTTAACATATGTCTCTATCTCTCAGTGGAATAGTTTTAAATATTGTCTCTCAGTGGAATAGTTGAAATATGTCTCTATCTTCCCGTGGAATAGTTTTTAACATATGTCCCCTTCTCAGTGAAATAGTTTAAAAAATGTCTCTCTCTCTCTCTCCCGGGAATATTTGAAGTATTTTCAGTGGAATAGTTGTAACGTTGTTTTCAGTGGAATAGTTTCTTGTTTTCAGTAAATAGTTGAACGTATGTCCTCTTTTTCAATGGGAAAAGTTGTAACTTGCCCTCTCTCAGTGGAATAGTTGTAATATGTCCTCTCTCTCAGTGGAATAGTTGTAACTATTTTCCCCTTGTGGGGAAAAGTTTTCATGTCCCCCTCTCAGTGGAAATTGTAACGTTTTCTCTCTCAGTGGAATAGTTGAACTTGTTTCTCTCAGTGGGTTGAACGATGTCCCTCTCTCTCCCCCCTTCATGGAATAGTTGTAACGTATGTCTCTCTCCATGGAATAGTTGTAACGTATTTCCCCCCTCTCTCTCTCAGTGGGAAATTTTTTAACTGTTCCCCCCCTCTCTCTCTCAGTGGAATAGTTTAAATTTTCTCTCTCTCAGTGGAATAGTTGTAACATGTCCATCTCTCTCTCTCTAAGGGGAAAGGGTTGAACATATGTCTCTCTCAGTGGAATAGTTGTGGATGTCCATCTCTCTCTCTCTCGGAATAGTTGTAACTTGGCCCCCCTCAGAGAATAGTTTTAACGATGTCCCTCTCTCAGGGAATAGTTGTCATGTTTCCCCTCTCCCTCTCCAGTGGAATAGTTGAACGATGTTTTTTCGTGGAATAGGTAACGTAGCCCTCTCTCTCTCTCCCATGGAATATTTGAACATATGTCCCTCTCTCTCTCAGTGGAATAGTTGTAAATATTCTGTCTATCAGTGGAATATTGTAACATTCCATTTTTCTCTCTAAGGGAATATTTGCTTGTTTTTCTCAGTGGAATAGTTGTTTAAATTTCCCCCTTTTTCTCTCTCTCATGGAATAGTTGTAACTATGTCTCTCTCAGTGAAATAGTTTGTGTATGTCCCTCTCTCTCTCTCAGTAATATTTAACGTTGTCTTCTCCAGTGGGAAAAGTTGTAACTTGTCTCTCTCTCATGGGGAAAAGTTGTAACGTATGTCCCTTTTTTCTCTCAGTGGAATAGTTGTAACTTGTCCATTTTTCTCTCTCAGGGGAAAATTTTGTATGTCCCTCTCTAGTGGAAAAGTTGTAAGATGTTTTTCCCTTCTGGAATATTTAACATGCTCCTCTCTCTCTCAGGGGCTAGTTTAAGTATGTCTCTCTCTCTCTCATGGAATAGTTTAACCTATGTCCATCTCCCCTCTCAGTGGAATGTTTTAACGTATGCCATCTCTCCTCAGTGGAATAGTTGAAAAATTTTCCCTCTCTCCATGGGAAAAATTTTAACGTATGTCTCTCATGGAATAGTTTGGAAAAATTTCTAGTGGAATAGTTGTAACGTATGTCTCTCAGTGAAATAGTTGTAACTATGTCCTCTCTTTCTCAGTGGAATAGGAAAGTGGCCCCTCTCTCAGTGAAATAGTTGTAACTATGTCTCTCTCTCTCTCTCTCAGTGGAATATTTAATATGCCCCCCTCTGTAAAAAAGTTGTAAGTATGCCTATCTCTGTGGAATAGTTTTAACTTTCATTTTCAATGGAATAGTTGTCTTGTCTCTCATGGGAAAAGTTTAAGTTTCTCTGTGGAAAGTTGTAACAAAGTTTTCTCTCTCAGTGGAATAGTTGAATATTTCCCAGTGGAATATTGTAAAGTATTCCTTTTCTAGTGGAAAATTGTAACATATTTTTATCTCTATGGAATAGTTGTAACAAAGTTTTTCTCTCTCCCGTGGAATAGTTGTAAAATTTTCTCTCTCTTATGGAAAAGAAAAATTTTCTATCTCTCAGTGAATAGTTTTAAAATATGTCTCTCAGTGGAATATTGTAACAAAGTCTCTATCTCTAGTGGAATAGTTGTAACATATGTCCCTATCTCTCAGTAATAGTTGTAAATGTCCTATCTTATGGAAAAGTTGTAACATATGCCTTCAGTGAATAGTTGAAGTGTCTCTCGTAAATAGTTTAAGTTGTCTCTACTCAGTGGGAAAAGTTGAACATTTATTCTCAGGGAAAATTGTAACAATTCTCTCTCTCTTTGGGAAAAGTTGTAACTATGTCTCTATCTCTCAGTGAAAAAGTTGTAAATAAGTCTCTTCTCAGGGGAAAGTTTTTAAATATTTTCTCTCTCATGGAATAGTTGTAAAAAGTTCTCAGTGAATGTTGTCTTGTTTTATGAAATGTTGAAGTATTCTCTATCTCTCAGTGAATAGTTGTAACATATGCTCTTCTCAGTGGGAAAAGTTTTTAAATTGTCTCTAGTGAATAGTTGTAACATATGTCTCTATCTTCGTGGGAAAAGTTTTTAAAGTCCTATCTCTTTGAAATGTTGTAACATATGTCCTATCTCCCATGGGAAAAGTTGCCCCAAGTTTTTTCTCATGGAATAGTTGTAATTTTGTTTTCATGAAATAGTTGTGTTCCTTGTGGAATAGTTGTAACGTATGTCTTAGTAAATATTGAACTATGTCTCTCAATTAAATAGTTTAACGTTTCTCTTGAAATAATTTAACTTTTTTGGTGAAATGTGTAACTAGTCTCTCAGTGAAATAGTTGAACGTATGTCCCTCTCTCTCTCTCTCTCAGTAAATATTGTAACTATGTCTTCTCTTCTCTCTCAGTGTGGTTTTGTTGCCCCCCTCAGTGGAATAGTTTTCAAAGTCTCTCTCTCAGTGGAATGGGTTTTAACATAGGGGCCCCTCTCGGGGGAAAGGTTAACATATGTCTCTCTCAGTGGGAAAAGTTGTAACATAGCCTCTCTCCCGTGGAATAGTTGTAAAGATATTCCTTCTCTCTCTCAGTGAAAAGGTAAAGTATGTCCCTCTCTCTCTCATGAAATAGTTGTAACTTGTCTCTCTCTCAGTGGAATGGTTGTAAAGTATGTCCCTCTCTTTCTCTCAGTGAAATAGTTGTAACTATGTCCTCTCTCTCTCTCTCTCTCGGGGAAAAGTTGTTTTGTCCCTCTCTCTTCTCATGGGAAAAGTTTAAGTATGTCCTCTCTCTCTCTCTCATGGAATAGTTGTCTTGTTTTAAAAGGAATGGTTGTAAAAATTTTCTCTATCTCTCAGTGAAAGGTTGTGGGTTTTTCTAATTTGAACTATTCTCTTCTCAGGGGAAAAGTTGAACGATGTTCATCTCTCAGTGAATAGTTGAACTTTTTTTTATCTCTCAGTGGGAAAGTTTAAATATGTCTCTCTCTCAGTGAAATAGTTGTAACATATGTCTCTATCTCTCAGTGGAATAGTTGTAACGTATGTCTCTATCTCTCAGTGGAATATTTGTAACATATGTCTCTATCTCTCAGTGGGAAAAGTTTCATATGTTTTCATGGAATTTGTCATGTCTCTATCTCTCATGGAATAGTTGTAACATGTCCCTATCTCTCAGTGGAAAAATTTTTAACATATGTTTTCA
Organism: Arion vulgaris; assembly: GCA_020796225.1. NCBI lineage: Eukaryota > Metazoa > Mollusca > Gastropoda > Stylommatophora > Arionidae > Arion > Arion vulgaris. Next base: position 14,159 of record JADZMA010000208.1, read on the forward strand.
GTGGAATAGTTGTAATATGTCTATCTCTATGGGAAAAAATGTAACTTTTTCTCTCTCTCAGTGGAATAGTTGTAACATATGTCTCTCATAATAGTTTAACGTATTCTCTCTCTCATGGGAATAGTTGAACGTATGTCTCTATCTCTCAGTGGAATAGTTGTAACATATGTCTCTATCTCTAGTGGAATAGTTGAACATATGTCTCTCAATGGAATAGTTGAAGATGTTCCATGGGAAAAGTTGTCATATTCTTTTAGTGGAATAGTTTAACATTTTCTATCTCTCATGGGAAAAGTTGTAACATATATCTCTAGTGGAATAGTTGAACATATATTCTCAGGGGGTTTTTTAAATTTCTCTCAGTGGAATAGTTGTAAAATTTCTCTATTTTCAGTAGTGTTGTAACATATTCCTCTCTCTCAGTGGAATAGATGAAGTATGCTCTAGTGGGAAAAGTTGTAACATAGTTTATTCCATGGTGTTGAAGTTGTTTCGCGGAATGTTGTAAAATTTTTCTTCGGGGGAATGTTGTAACTATTCTCTATTGTGGAAGAGTTGTAACGTTGTCTCTATCTCTCAGTGGAATATTGTAACATATGTTTTTCTCTCAGTGGGAAAAGTTAAAAACTTATTTAGTGGAATGTTGTGTTGTTTTTATGAATAGTTGTAACGTATGTCCCTTTTTCAGTGGAAAGTTGTAACATAGCCATCTCTCATGGAATAGTTGAACATATGCTTCTCTCATGGGAAAGTTGTAACATATTCTCTCTCTCAGTGGAATAGTTGTAACATATTTATCTATCTCTGGGAATAGTTGTAAAATATGTTTTCAGTGGGAAAAGGTTTTAAATATGTCTTCTCAGTGGAATATTTAACATGTTTTTCCCCTCTCTCTCCCGTGGGAAAAGTTGTAACATATTTCTCATGGGAAAAGTTTAACAAAGTCTCATCTCTCAGTGGAATAGTTGCTATTCTTATCTCTATTTGGGAAAATTGTAACATATGTTTTCTCTCTCAGTGGGAAAAGTTGTAACATATGTCGCTATCTCTCATGGGAAAATTGTAACATATGTCTCTCTCCCGTGGAAAAAACATTGCTCTATTTTCAGTGGGTGTTGTAAATATGTCTCTCGGTGGGGAATTTTAAATTATGTCTCTCTTTGGGGTAGTTTTATGTCTCTCGTTGGGATGTTGTAAAAATGTCTCCGTTGGGGGTTTTTAAACATTGTCTCTCGGTGAAATATTTGAAAAAAAATTTTCTCTCGATCGGGTAGTTGTAAAATATGTCTCTCAGTGGGATAGTTTAACATATGTCTCGGTGGGAAAAGTTGTAAAAAATGTCTCCATCGGATGTTGTAACATATGTCTTCATGGGGTAGTTGTAAAAATTTCTCTCCGTGGAATATTGTAACAAGTCTCTAAGTGGGATAGTTGAAATATGTCTCTCTTGGGGTAGTTGTAACATATGTCCTGTTGGGGTAGTTGTAACCAAATTTTCTCGGGGGATGTTTAACATAGTTTTCCCCGGGGGGATATTTAACAATGTTTTCAGTGGGGTAGTTGTAAAATATGCTCTCATGGGATAGTTGAAAATATGTCTCTGTTTGGGGTAGTTGTAACATATTTTGTTCAGTGGGAAAGTTGTAACAACTCTCCCGTGGAATAGTTGTAAAATATGTCTCCTCTCAGTGGAATAGTTTAACGATTCCCCATCTCTCAGTGGGAAAAGTTGTAAAATTTCCCTTTTTCTCAGTGGAATAGTTTCATATGTCTCTTCTCTCATGGGAAAAGTTGAACGTATGTCCCCATCTCTCAGTGGGAAAAGTTGTAAAAATGTCCCCCAGTGGAATAGTTGTAACAAAGTCTCTATCTCTCAGTGGAATATTTAACAATTCTCTATGGAATGTTGAACATGTCTCTATCTCTCAGTGGAATAGTTGTAACATATTTTCTCTTCTCTGGAATAGTTTAAAATGTCTCTCGTTGAATAGTTTTAAAAATTGTCTTCTTGGGAATGTTGAAAATTGTCTTCTCATGGAATAGTTGTAACGTTGTTTTTCTCTGTGGAATGTTGTAATTGTCTCTATCTTCTGGAAAAGTTGTAACATATGCTCCTCTCAGTGGAATAGTTGAATATATGTCTCTCATGGAATAGTTTTAACGTATTTCCCCAGTTTTAATGTTTAACTTGTTTTATGGTGTTTTAACTTGTCTCTATTTTCATGGGAAAAGTTGTTTTTCTCTCATGGGAAAAGTTGTAAATATATCTCTCATGGGAAAAGTTGTAACATATATCTCCATGGAATGTTGTAACATATGTCTCTATCTCTCAATGGAATAGTTGTAAAATATTTTCTCTCTCATGGGTAGTTGTAAAATTTTGTCTCTCAGTGGAAAAGTTTAACATATGCTCTATCTCCCAGTGGGAAAATTGTAACTTTCTCTCAGTGGTAGTTGTAACATGTCTCTCTCTCAGTGGAATAGTTTGGGATGTCTCTATTTTTCAGTGGAATAGTTGTAACTATGTCTCTTTTTAGGGGAAAATTGTAACATATGTTTTTCTCTCAGTGGAATAGTTTAACATATTTTCTCTCTCCAGTGGGAAAAGTTTAAATATGTCCATCTCTCATGGGAAAAGTTGCATATGTCTCTCATGGAAAGTTGTAAAATATGTCTCATCTCTCATGGAATAGTTGTAACAAAGTCTCTTTCTCAGTGGAATATTGTCATATTTCTCTCTCTCAGTGGGAAAGTTGTAACAAAGTCCTATCTCCGGGAATAGTTGTAACATATTCTCTCTCATGAATAGTTGAACATTTCCGTGGATAGTTGTAACTTATGTCTCTTTGGGATAGTTGTAACAATGTTTTCGTTGGGATGTTGAACATAGTTTGTTTTTTAGTTGAAAATATGTCTCTCGGTGAAATATTTGAAACATATGTCTCTCGATCGGATAGTTGTAACATATGTCTCTCAGTGGGATAGTTGTAACATATTTCTCTCCGTGGAATAGTTGTAACATATGTCTCTCGGTGGAATAGTTGTAATATATGTCTCTCGATCGGATAGTTGTAACATATGTCTCTCAGTGGGATAGTTGTAACATATTTCTCTCTCATGGAATAGATTGTAACATACGTCTCTCCGTGGGATAGTTGTAACTATGTCTCTCAGTGGGATAGTTGTAACATATGTCTCTCGTTGGGATAGTTGTAACATATGTCTCTCGTTGGGATAGTTGTAACATATGTTTCTCAGTGGATAGTTGTAACATTTTGTTCAGTGGAATAGTTGTAACATACGTCTCTCAGTGGGATAATTGTAATATATGTCTCTCGTTGTTATAGTTGTAATATATGTCTCTCGGTGGAATAATTGTAATATATTTCTCTGGTTGGGATAGTTGTAACATGTGTCTCTCTTTGGGATAGTTGCAACATATGTCTCTCGTTGGGATAGTTGCAACATGTGTCTCTCGTTGGGATAGTTGTAACATGTGTCTCTCGTTGGGATAGTTGCAACATATGTCTCTCGTTGGGATAGTTGTAATATATGTCTCTCGTTGGGATAGTTGTAACATGTGTCTTTCGTTGGGATAGTTGCAACATATGTCTCTCGTTGGGATAGTTGTAATATATGTCTCTCGTTGGGATAGTTGTAACATGTGTCTCTGGTTGGGATAGTTGTAATATATGTCTCTCGTTGGGATAGTTGCAACATATGTCTCTCGTTGGGATAGTTGTAACATGTGTCTCTCGTTGGGATAGTTGCAACATATTTCTCTCGTTGGGATAGTTGTAATATATGTCTCTCGTTGGGATAGTTGTAACATATGTCTCTCGTTGGGATAGTTGTAACATATGTCTCTCGTTGGGATAGTTGTAATATATGTCTCTGGGTGAGATAGTTGTAACATATGCCTCTCCAGTTTGAATAGTTGTAACATATGTCTTTCGGTGGAATATTTGTAATATATGTCTCAGACATTAATTGACTGATGACTTTCGAAATAGAATTACTAGTTTGCAATCATTATTCCCTGGAGTTCAGAATTTTGTAAATAGTATTCCCACTGAACATTATGAGATTAGCTGGCGACATATGTGGACATGACGAGATTTCAGAGTAATCTTTGAAATCTCAGACCAGTGCATACTTGATTATACGTGATAAACGTAACATCTCATGAAGTTGGGAGCTTCAAGACAAAATTCTACAGAGAACATTGTCGTGACCATCTTATAATCTCGTGAGTATACAGAAGATAAAATGTTTGATTTTCTTCAAGCAGTCTGGCAAGGATTGATGGTAGGTTTCCTTGAAGTGGAGATTGTGTCCATCTTTGCTTTGTGTGCCAGACACAACTCACGAGAGGGGAGTGAATCCAGATCTTTAATCATTATGTTTACTAACACTAACGTTTATGTACCTGAAACTTGCGAGAACATTGGTGATAGTTTTGGCTGACATATTCGTGATATACGCGATCTGATCTATGACTCTTGTAGCCACTCACTCCATTTTCACATACCATCTAGTTACTTGTGACGTTTAGGACAAAACTGTTATATCTTTTTCTCTAATAATCGGAGCCGCTCGCTCGACAAAATCGTTTCATATCTTTATATTTTACCAGGTGGCTTCTTGGACTTCAATAGACCACATTTCGTGTGCTTCTTGCTATTATATTTTCTCATGCTTCATCTATACCTATTATAAAAATGAGTGTATGTATGTATGTATGTTTGTTACCTATAGACTCGGAAACTACTGAACAGATGTAGCTGAAATTTACAGGATATGTTTGTTTTTAATGTCAGGATGCTACCTGTCACAGTTTGAAATAGGTAGCGCTGAAGCTTTTCGAAACAATCTAAAAAAATAATAACACGCTCATTTCATCGAGAGTTTCTAACAAATCTCCATTAACGTTTCCGACGAAAAACGCAAATTTCATCGAGAGTTTCTTCCGGAAGTTTACAGTATGTGCATCTACACGATTCGATGACGTATGATTCAAGTCAATATTTCAAACAAGCCGTTAAAGTCAATATTTCAAACAAGCCGTTACAAGCTGAAGGTTTGTTTCTAATCATGATCATAGATACTGCAAATCATATTTTAAGTTCCATCTATTCCATCAATGTTTGTTAGCTATGTTGGCAAAAATTGCTCTATATTCGATTAAACCAAACAAAACTACGATCCGAGGAATACGTTCATTTGAGGGAAGCTATTGGCCGGCATTTATATAAATGGCAAGATGGTTATTTTGCCATCAACGTTTACCTGATGTACAATGTACACGTTATATGTATGAATATTACCCAATATTAGATTACACGACAGAAACGGGGTTACCATTTATTATTTTGTAAATCAATCCATACCATTGACCGCTATAGCGGCGTGCAATTCTAAATTAGTACAACCATTTCGCAATAGGTGGCGCGCGATTAGTGAGTAGTTTGGACAAATGATTTATACAGTTTAACTGATTTTTCAAAACATATTACGCACATTTCCTGGCATTTATATGTTAATATATATAGTAGATATGCATTTCCTAATAGAATTTAATCAAATGCTAATTTTTTTATTTATTCCAGCGAAACTTCAACGAATTTTCCACACATTTTCAATTATGCCTCCCAAACGAAAAGCTATTGGCCCATCTACACCTAGATCACGAAAAAGAAAGGCATTACTAGCTTCAGAAACAGATGAGCACAGGAAGCAAGACTGGAAACCGTTCGAGTTCGCACCGCTGAAGCCCGTTCGTCTGAAACAGACGAGCAACGTGAAGCAAGACTAGGAACCAATCGAGTTCGCACTGCTGAAGCCCATTCGTCTGAAACAGACGAGAATCGTGAGGCAAGACTAAGAACCAATCAAGTACGCACTGCTCAAGTCCGTTTAGCTGAAACAATCGAGCAACGGGAAGCAAGACTGCAAACCGCTCGGATACGCACTACTCAATCCAGACGAACACTGCACGCTGATTTAAATCTAGGTGCTTTCCATTACAATACAAATTATGATTATAGTCTTCACCCAAATGTGGTTATTGGAAAAATGGATAGATTATGCGTGTATTGCAGTGCCGTCAAATTTAAGAATGAATCACCAGGAATGTGCTGCGCGGGTGGAAAAGTGAAATTGCCAGTATTACATTCGCCACCCGAACCATTATCAACATTGGTAGCAGGTGACACAAGCCAATCAAAACATTTCTTGGCAAACATACGCAAGTACAATTCATGTTTCAAATGACATCGTTCGTGCAACAAATATCGTGCGTGAGAATTACATGCCCCATTCAAAGTTCAGGGCAAATTTATCATCGTGCTGGCTCACTACTGCCACTGCCCGACGCAGATTACAAATTTCTTCAAATTTATTTCATGGGAAACAATGATGAACAAATTGATCAACGTTGTAGATTCAATACGCGTGCAAAACGAGAAATAGTCGCTGCATTACACACTTTATTCGATCAACACAACGAATTAATTCGATTGTTCAAAACTGCCCTGCAACAATTACCAGCTGATGACTACCGAGTTGTACTTAGAGCAGACAAAACACCTGTTGGTCAACACGAAAGACAGTACAATGCATCAACAATTGATGAAGTGGCGATCGTTATGGTTGGCGAAGAATTTAATTCGCGTGATATAATTCTTCATCGCAGAAGTGGTGATGTTCAGCGAGTCTCAGAAACTCATCGCGCCTACGACGGATTACAATATCCGATATTATTTTGGCAAGGAGAAGATGGATATCATTTCAACATCAAATTGATAAATCCAAAAACAGATGAGGAAACGAATAAGAAAGTTAGTGCTATGAATTATTATTCATATCGAATAATGATTCGTGAAAACTCTGAAAATCATATCTTGAAATGTCGACAATTGTTCCATCAATACATTGTCGATATGTATGCGAAAATCGAAACTGAGCGACTCCTCTACATTCGATTAAATCAAACCAAGTTGCGTTCAGAACAGTACATTCATTTACGTGATGCAATTGTTAATGATGGCAATGTGAATCCTAATGAGATGGGAAAAATGGTCATACTACCAGCCACATTTACAGGAGTCCGCGGCACATGCATGAATACGCACAAGATGCAATGACATATGTTCGCGCCTATGGCCGTCCAGATTTATTTATCACGTTTACATGCAATCCTTCGTGGGATGAAATTAAAGAACTTTTGTTAGCTGGACAATTATCATCGGATCGTCATGATATTACTGCGCGTGTATTCAAACAAAAATTGAAATCTTTAATGGATTTCATTGTCAAGCAGTGTGTTTTTGGAGAGACACGCTGTTGGATGTATTCCATCGAATGGCAAAAAGAGTTGCCACATGCACACATTTTGATTTGGTTGATCGAAAAAGTCACACCAGATCAAATTGATCAAGTCATCTCAGCAGAAATACCAGATGTCGACATTGATCCAGACTTATTTGAAGTCGTCACCAAAAACATGATTCATGGTCCATGTGGCTTACTCAACAATAATTCACCATGCATGTCTGATGGAAAATGCACGAAAAGATACCCAAAAAGACTTACATGCCGATACTATCACTGGCAATGACGGATATCCTCTCTATCGTCGACGATCAAATGAAGATGGCGGAAAATCCATCACTGTAAAAGTGCGAAACAATGATGTTGAAGTTGATAATCGTTGGGTTGTACCGTATTCACCGTTACTCTCAAAGACGTACAAAGCACACATAAATGTTGAGTATTGCAATTCGGTGAAATCTATCAAGTACATTTGCAAATATGTCAACAAAGGAAGCGATATGGCAGTTTTGGAGTGGCAAATATAAATGCATCCATCGATGAAATCGAGCGTTATCAACTGGGACGCTACATTAGTAGCAATGAAGCAGTATGGCGCATTTTATCATTTCCAATTCATGAACGACATCTAACAGTTGTTCATTTGGCAGTGCACCTTGAAAATGGACAGCGCGTGTACTTCTCAACAGATAATGCACATGCACAAGCATTGTCACCATCGCCAACAACGTTAACTGCATTTTCTCATTGTGTAGAGATGATATATTTGCAAAGACGCTACTTTACTCTGAACTGCCAACATACTCACATGGAATCAGCAGCGAAAAAGTTTCAACGTCGTAAACAAGGTAAAGTAGTTGAAGGACATTCCAATTTATATTCGACCAATGCGTTAGGCCGTTTGTACACTGTTCATCCAAACAATGCAGAATGCTTTTACTTGCGATTACTGTTAATCAACAAACGTGGACCAACATCCTTCAAAGAATTGAGAACAGTTAACGGTCACGTATGTGCTACTTATCGTGAAGCTTGCCAAGAATTAAATCTTCTTGAAAACGATGCACATTGGGACACTTCACTCGCTGATGCATCAAATACTGCACGACCACAGCAAATACGCACATTATTTGCAGTAATATTAACAACGTGCTTCCCATCCAATCCAAAAGAACTTTGGGAAAATACAAAGACTACATGAGTGAAGACATCCTACATCGCTTGCGTGCGACGAATCAAAATCCTGACATTCAATTCACACCAAACGTATATAATGAGGCATTGGTTTCAATTGAGGACATATGTTTGACAATCACTAATAAAGCACTGGTGCAATTGGGAATGGATGCGCCAGAACGATCTGCAAACAACCTTTTCGATTGTGAGTTGGAACGAGAACCACACTTTGATATCAACGAATTGAGTACATTTGTTCAAACGAATCTTCCAAAATTGATTCCGGAACAACGCATAGCATATGACAGAATTATGCATGCAATTACAAGTCAAAACGGTGGATTGTATTTCATAGATGCGCCCGGAGGCACAGGCAAAACTTTTCTCATTTCACTTATTTTGGCAACCATACGATCAAGAAATAATATTGCACTGGCAATCGCATCTTCTGGAATTGCAGCAACTCTTTTAGATGGTGGCCGAACAGCGCATTCAGCGCTGAAATTGCCATTGAATATGCAAATCACTGAGACACCAACATGCAATATCAACAAAAATTCTGCAATGGGTAAAGTACTCCAATTATGTCAACTCATTATATGGGATGAATGTACTATGGCGCATAAAAAAGCATTAGAAGCGCTTCATCGTACACTGAAAGATTTGAGAGGAAATGACCAGCTCTTCGGTGGCGCACTCATTTTATTGTCTGGCGATTTCCGGCAAACTCTACCAGTTATACCAAGATCAACACCCGCTGATGAACTTAATGCATGCCTGAAATCATCAGTTTTATGGCGACACATACAGAAATTGACTTTGAAGACCAATATGCGTATACAACTACAACATGATGAAACCTCTGAACGTTTCTGCAAAACAATTGTTGGATATTGGGAATGGGAAAATGCCAATCGATGATTCCACACGATGTATCACATTGCCAACAAACTTCTGTAACATCATAGCGACCACAGACGAATTGATTCATAAAGTTTTCCCAAATATTGCACATAATTACAAAAATCATCAGTGGCTCAGTGCACGTGCAATATTAGCAGCAAAAAACAAGGATGTATATGACATGAATTTGAGCATTCAAAACAAAATACCAGGCGAAGTGACAACGTATAAGTCCCATCGATACTGTAATGAATCAAGACGAAGTTGTCAATTATCAACTGAATTCTTGAATTCACTTGATTTGCCAGGCATGCCACCACATGTTTTAACATTGAAAATTGGCGTGCCTATCATTCTTCTCAGAAACATTAATCCACCACGACTTTGCAGCGGTACTAGACTTTTAGTGAAAAATATGATGAACAATATCATCGAAGGTACAATTTTAAATGGAAAATTTAAAGGATAAGATATACTATTGCCACGCATCCCAATGATTCCAACAGACATGCCATTCGAATTCAAACGCTTGCAGTTTCCGGTGCGACTCGCTTTTGCAATGACCATCAACAAATCACAAGGACAATCACTACAAGTGTGTGGACTACATTTGGAAAATCCCTGCTTTTCACATGGACAGCTATATGTGGCCTGTTCACGCGTCGGAAAACATTCTGATTTATTCGTGTATGCACCAGATGGAAAAACAAAAAAATATTGTATATCCAAAAGCACTTCAATAAACAGACTTGAAATGAAACGTTAAATTGTAAGTTTTTTTCTCCAAGAAAATGAACAAAGGACAATGATAAAACAAATAATTACTACATATTGTTATAGCAAGTTTCCTTTAAATTCATTTTCTGTTGAAGGCGTAACAACGCGCGCAGGGTACAGCTAGTGATATATATATATATATATATATATATATTGACTATATTTTATTGTATAATGACTAATTTTCCTATTTATTTAGTTTTTCGATTTTAGTCATGTTTTTTTTATCTAATACAATTATGAATCCAACAACTGTATTTAATTGCGTCTATACTGTTGTTTCATTGTGTCTATACTGTTGTTTCATGTATAGATAGTTGTATCCCTTGTTTTTCTTGCATCATTTGATTGGTAAAAGCATGATGATCGACACGCTGCTGTTTCTTGTTTCGGTGTCTTGCAAAACTACATGACTTTGTTTAGTGTCTGATGTATCTAGCATAGTTCATTCGATCCTCCGAACATATTTCAACCTCAACGTTAATAACTGTTCACATTCTTAGCCCACATTCATGATACCTGCCTATCAACTTCATAATCTAGACATACAACAGCCTTGACCTCATAAACGTAACATGCTTTTTCCATACAGCTTCCCATATATTCTAACATGAAGATGAATATTTCCAATAGATACTTTCTTTCCCATCTTGTATGTACATAAAAATATTACGGTTAACTGACAGATCTTGCAGCAATCTAGCTAGTGCCAGGTGTGCGTCCTTGATTTAGCATCCTACATCCGGTTTCATCAGATATTCATCAACTGTGTTTGTCAAGGTTCATTTCTATCGCCACTTTCACATAATTTTAATGCGATATCGTCTACAGCCGAAATTAGTATGTGCAGCTGTTTTAGTTAAATAAGTTTCAATATGACTGCATTCTATTTTTACATAAAATTAAAAAATCTTATGACGTCATGCTTTTCGCATTTCATGTCTGAGTCATAAAACGTTGTTGATGAAACACTTAACTAACCTTACTGCTTCTGTTGTATCTGACAAGTCTTGTACATTAGACTAGGACTGGATGGTAGTCCTTCTGTTAATTCTCCTATGAAACTAAAAGAATTGATGTAGTGACATCACCGCCTTCTTAGGAGTGAAAGCATCCCATATTATACACTCTGAGTCACTGGCAAATTCTTTGAAAGTATTAGAAAATGCTATCTTTCGGACATAATATTTTTCATTCACATCGCATTCATTTCTCTGATATTTTTTCCTGGCTTTCACTAATAACCTTCTATCAGCCTTTTTTGCCAGCCAAACTTTCAACTTTTTCCTTCCACCAGGATGGTTCCAGTAAGGGAGTATTAGCAGTCTTTCGTGTGGCATTCTGTCACAATATTCAAAATATTCCTTCATAATCACTATGACATGTTGTGTAATGAAACAAATGTTTGTGCATTTTGTTGAACAAAAAGTACACAAAATCATAGAAAACTGACTGATGATACAAATAAACATGAGCAAATTGAAGTACTTTGGATATATAAAAAAAAACACGAAGGGTTGGAGCAGATCATCATGGAAGGAAGCATCACTGCAAAGAGAAGAAGAGGAAGACCACGGAAAAGATGGATCCAGTATGTAAAGAATTGGTACGGTGACAAATTTCCTCCCGGGCAAGCATGATGATGATGATGAATGTAAAGAAACTATGATATAAAACAAACAAAGAATCAAATGCGAAACTTGACAGAACATGCATTTTTTCCTGTGGCAATTTAAGTATGGAAATCATAGACCATAACACGAGTATTGAAGAATAAAATCTAAACTTTTGAAACAAATTACCACAGAGAAATTATTAGAACATCCTGGGCAGAGATGAGAAGATATATAGAGATATATATCCAGGAATTGAGACCTATAAGCAATATAATGCTCCAGAAAATGAAATATTATGCTTATATTAAACATCACAAGGGTTGAGAGAAAATAATAATGAAGGGCTTGGCTCCTAGAAGATGAGGTAGTGGACATCAAACACAACGTTGACAACAGGTCAATAAACATGTGCTTTAAATGTCTAGAACTGACTTCATCGTTCCAGTTTTACCATAAGACTTGGTTATTCTTTTTAGAAATGGCATGCGACCTGCAGAGAGTATTGCAGAAATGGCATGCGACCTGCCGAGAGTATTGCAGAAATGGCATGCGACCTGCCGAGAGTATTGCAGAAATGGCATGCGACCTGCCGAGAGTATTGCAGAAATGGCATGCGACCTGCCGAGAGTATTGCAGAAATGGCATGCGACCTGCCGAGAGTATTGCAGAAATGGCATGCGACCTGCCGAGAGTATTGCAGAAATGGCGTGCGACCTGCCGAGAGTATTGCAGAAATGGCATGCGACCTGCCGGGGTATTGCGAAATGGCATCGACCTGCCGAGTATTGCAGAATGGCATGCGACCTGCCGAAGTATTGCAGAAATGGCAGCACCTGCGAAGTATTGCAGAAATGGCATGCGACCTGCCGAGGTATTGCACAAAACACGAACTTCGTGACTTCGACAACAATCCTAGGGATCTCTAGAAAATGCGCATGAACCGAACAACGCGGTCTGATTCGAACGCGACCTCCGGAATGCAAGACAAATATCTGATCCACTTTATAAAGTAGAGACAAATATGGACCCAAGAATATTACATTTATTCTAAGTTTAGAGCATTTAATAAACACTGAAACACTATTAGATTAGGAAACTTGAGACTAGAGACAGAATTTGGTAGACGAGCTGTGAACACACAATATTAGATTAGGGAAAATTGTAGAGACAGAGATTTGGTAGACGGCTGTGAACACACAATATTAGATTAGAAACTTGAGACTAGAGCAGAGATTTGGTAGACGAGCTGTAGAAAACACAATATTAGATTAGGAAACTTGCTGAGACAGAGATTTGGAGACGAGCGTGAACACACAATATTAGATTAGGAAACTTGAGACTAGAGACAGAGATTTGGTAGACGAGCTGTGAACACACAATATAGATTAGAAACTTGAGACTAGAGACAGAGATTTGGGAGACGAGCTGTGAACACACACTATTAGATTAGGAAACTTGAGACTAGAGACAGAGATTTGGTAGACGAGCTGTGAAAAGAACAAGATTAATCAAAGGTCATGATGAATATAACAGAACAAAGGTCATGATGAATATAACAGAACAAAGGTCATGATGAATATAACAGAACAAAGGTCGTGATGAATATAACAGAACAAAGGTAATGATGAATATAACAGAACAAAGGTCATGATGAATATAACAGAACAAAGGTCATGATGAATATAACAGAACAAAGGTCATGATGAATATAACAGAACAAAGGTCATGATGAATATAACAAAAAAGGTCGTGATGAATATAACAGAACAAAGGTCGATAAATATAACAGAACAAAGGTTATGATGAATATAACAGAACAAAGGTCATGATGAATATAACAGAACAAAAGTCATGATGAATATAACAGAACAAAGGTCGTGATGAATATACCAGAACAAAGGTCATGATGAATATAACAGAACAAAGGTCATGATGAATATAACAGAACAAAGGTCATGATGAATATAACAGAACAAAGGTCGTGATGAATATAACAGAACAAAGGTCATGATAAATATAACAGAACAAAGGTCATGATGAATATAACAGAACAAAGGTCATGATGAATGTAACAGAACAAAGGTCGTGATGAATATAACAGAACAAAGGTCGTGATGAATATAACAGAACAAAGGTCATGATGAATATAACAGAACAAAGGTCGGATAATATAACAGAACAAGGTCATGATGAATATAACAGAACAAAGGTCAGATGAATATAACAGAACAAAGGTCATGATGAATATAACAGAACAAAGGTCGTGATAAATATAACAGAACAAAAGGGCGTGATGAATAAAAACAGAACAAAGGCAATGATGAATATAACAGAACAAAGGTCATGATGAATATACAGAACAAAGGTCGTGATAAATATAACAGAACAAAAGTCGTGATGAATATATCAGAACAAAGGTAATGATGAATATAACAGAACAAAGGTCATGATGAATATAACAGAACAAAGGTCATGATGAATATAACAGAACAAAGGTCATGATGAATATAAAAAAAACAAAGGTCGTGATGAATATAACAGAACAAAGGTCGTGATGAATATAACAGAACAAAGGTCGTGATAAATATAACAGAACAAAGGTCGTGATAAATATAACAGAACAAAGGTCATGATGAATATAACAGAACAAAGGTAGTGATAAATATAACAGAACAAAGGTCTGATGAAATATAACAGAACAAAGGTCGTGGATGAATATAAAAGAACAAAAGGGCGGGTGAATATAACAGAACAAAGGTCGTGATGAATATAACAGAACAAAGGTCGTGATAAATATAACAGAACAAAGGTCGTGATAAATATAACAGAACAAAGGTCGGGTAAATATAACAGAACAAGGTATGATGAATATAACAGAACAAAGGTCATGATGAATATAACAGAACAAAGGTCGTGATAAATATAACAGAACAAAGGTCGTGATGAATATAACAGAACAAAGGTCGTGATGAATATAACAGAACAAAGGTCATGATGAATATAACAGAACAAAGGTCATGATGAATATAACAGAACAAAGGTCGTGATGAATATAACAGAACAAAGGTCGTGATGAATTTAACAGAACAAAGGGCATGATGAATATAACAGAACAAAGGTCATGATGAATATAACAGAACAAAGGTCGTGATAAATATAACAGAACAAAGGTCGTGATGAATATAACAGAACAAAGGTAATGATGAATATAACAGAACAAAGGTCATGATGAATATAACAGAACAAAGGTCATGATGAATATAACAGAACAAAGGTCATGATGAATATAACAGAAAAAAGGTCGGATAAATATAACAGAACAAAGGTCGTGATGAAATAACAGACCAAAGGTCGTATAAATATAACAGAAAAAAAGTCGTGATGAATATAACAGAACTCTAATGTCATACTTCTTCTTCTTCTTCCTCGAACGCTCCATATCGACCACGTGTTAACCACTCTGTGTGATCCGTATGTGATCTGAGCCTAAGAGCGAGTGTACGTTGTGCCAGTTATGCACCTACAAGTAGACCAGCGCATCCGTTTTCCCTGCGTGACTTTTAATTTAGTAGGGTATCTGTCCTAGGCCCCTACCTCAGTCGCCTCTTACGACATGCCTTGTAGGTCGCAGTGGCACTATTATTTGGCAAAACACGTAATCACAAAGTACTGTAGTTTTTCAAATTACAAAAACAATGACAAAACACAGCAACGTTTCGACCAACAAGGTCTTTATCAAGCAAATTAAAAACAGGAGTAAAAATTAAAAAAAAAAACAAATGGACGACTAAATACTCTACAAACGTTTCTAATGAAAATCTGGGAATAAAAACGAATAACGAAAATACCATCCATTTAATCGATATATTAGCATTTCATGAGTCTTCATATCAGATAGTTCAGTACTTGATGTTTTAATACCCTTGCCTCTTTTCCTTTAGTTGGTACTCACTACTAAGCAGGTAGTCTAGGTTCAATTCTACACTAGGAATGGAATTTATTTTTGGTGGTAGGCTCTCCAGGTCGACCCAGCCTCAAATGGCTACCAGAAAAGTACAGGGAAGTAATAGAGGCCGGCGTACCGTATATCAGCCAAATAAATGCGGGCCCATCACCGAATTCTTCACTATATCTCATTGTACGCAAACTTGATTGCTTTTTTATTCTTTTCTCCTTCATACCTATCATTAACCTTATATGCACATTATGACTTCATTATTTCTACTAAGGATATCAATTCTTACAGAATTATCATCCGATCAAGTTCATAATCTAACTTCAACTAAATATACACAGGACTTCCTGTAATACAATTCTTATTGGATACTATCTAAAATTATCCATACAGGTGCTGGTAAATAACATCAGATTTCTATACCAGAAATGCGATGTACGACAATCTACAAATCTGAGGTGGTCAGACCGGATCAGATCAGAACTGGAGAAACCGTGGGGAGGCTGCGTTAATGCTGGGTAATGGTGATTGAACAAAGACAGGTGTATACAGTATTACATAAGTAATGAACAATTGGTGTTTAAATATGAAAATAAACAGCACTCAACGTTTAGGCACAAGGCCTATGAGCGAAGCGTCGAGTGCTGTTTATTTTCATATTTATTCTCTTATTTTTCATTACTTATGTAATACCGTATACACCTGTCTCTGTTCAATCGTCCATATGCCAGAACTGCCAAATTTTTGTTTGGAAGAGAACACATTTTGGAAAAGCTTGTTAATAAATAAGTGCACATTTGAGGAGAAACATATGCTAAAACTTATGAATTTTTATGAGCAATGTGCTCCTGAGACATGTTTATAGTTTGAAAAATAAAACTCCACAAAAACTTCACTGACAATTTTTAGTTGAACATTTGTATAGACATTTATTCGTTAATTCTTTATGTAAGGAAGAAGTACACAAAGTTAGTGATTGGGATATACTGGCGCGGAGGTAAGGTGCTAGTCAAATGTTCAAGGCTCATTCCCTGCGTCAAGCGATCGGAATATTTTTCCAGTGATCCTTGATCTCAATATAAATGAGATATTGTTCCTAGTCCTATCGGAGACGGACGATAAAACGTAGGTCCTTCGTTCAAGTTAGCATTGGCAGCTCAAAATCGACAAAAGTAGACTGCAAAGTCTCTGTCCGGGCAAAATTCATTAAAAGATAACAATAAGATTCCTATAAATTTGTTGCACCATCTTCAAAGTTATATTGGGAACCTTCGCCTGTGCTAGGGAGTATGTCTAATGTCATTAAAATCTTTCTGTTTAAGCAAGAGATTGGACGGTAGATTAATAATCCCCGAAGTGCAAAACATATCAAAACTAATCAATCAATCAATCAATCAACATAGATCTTTTGTTCTTGACAGTGGACAGTGAGATATATCTCACGTACTATTCCTATTTGTAAAAGTGATCACCAGCTTCTGTAGCTTCGTGTCTCGAATGCTATTCCTATTTGTAAAAGTGATCACCAGCTTCTGTAGCTTCGTGTCTCGAATGCTATTCCTATTTGTAAAAGTGATCACCAGCTTCTGTAGCTTCGTGTCTCGAATGCTATTCCTATTTGTAAAAGTGATCACCAGCTTCTGTAGCTTCGTGTCTCGAATGCTATTCCTATTTGTAAAAGTGATCACCAGCTTCTGTAGCTTCGTGTCTCGAATGCTATTCCTATTTGTAAAAGTGATCACCAGCTTCTGTAGCTTCGTGATCACCAGCTTCTGTAGCTTCGTGATCACCAGCTTCTGTTAGCTTCGTGATCACCAGCTTCTGTTAGCTTCGTGATCACCAGCTTCTGTTAGCTTCGTGTCTCGAATGCTATTCCTATTTGTAAAAGTGATCACCAGCTTCTGTAGCTTCGTGTCTCGAATGCTATTCCTATTTGTAAAAGTGATCACCAGCTTCTGTAGCTTCGTGTCTCGAATGCTATTCCTATTTGTAAAAGTGATCACCAGCTCGAGCTTCGTGTCTCGAATGCTATTCCTATTTGTAAAAGTGATCACCAGCTTCTGTAGCTTCGTGTCTCGGATGCTATTCCTATTTGTAAAAGTGATCACCAGCTTCTGTGCTTCGTGTCTCGAATGCTATTCCTATTTGTAAAAGTGATCACCAGCTTCTGTAGCTTCGTGTCTCGAATGCTATTCCTATTTGTAAAAGTGATCACCAGCTTCTGTTAGCTTCGTGATCACCAGCTTCTGTAGCTTCGTGATCACCAGCTTCTGTTAGCTTCGTGATCACCAGCTTCTGTTAGCTTCGTGATCACCAGCTTCTGTTAGCTTCGTGTCTCGAATGCTATTCCTATTTGTAAAAGTGATCACCAGCTTCTGTAGCTTCGTGTCTCGAATGCTATTCCTATTTGTAAAAGTGATCACCAGCTTCAGAGCTTACGTGTCTCGAATGCTATTCCTATTTGTAAAAGTGATCACCAGCTTCTGTAGCTTCGTGTCTCGAATGCTATTCCTATTTGTAAAAGTGATCACCAGCTTCTGTAGCTTCTGTCTGAAGTGCTATTCCTATTTGTAAAGTGATCACCAGCTTCATGTACTTCGTGTCTCGAATGCTATTCCTATTTGTAAAGTGATCACCAGCTTCTGTGCTTCGTGTCTCGAATGCTATTCCTATTTGTAAAAGTGATCACCAGCTTCTGTAGCTTCGTGATCACCAGCTTCTGTAACTTCGTGATCACCAGCTTGTTAGCTTGTGATCACCAGCTTCTGAAGCTATCGAATCTCGAATGCTATTAATCAGTCATGTTATTCATTTTCTTTTGTGAGGTTAAATTGTTTCGTTATATTTTCTCTGTCGTTTTCTTCCTCTTTTTTATATTTAGTGTACTGGCTATCATGGAACACTCATATGAATTTCTTCTCGCTGCATGTACTAACGGTCCTTCTTATTAGTTGACTACCTTGTATATGTTCAAAGAAAGAAATAGTCCTCATCAAGTTGTTTAGTTGACTACCTTATATATGTTCACAGAAAGAAATAGTCCTCACCAAGTTGTTTAGTTGACTACCTTATATATGTTCAAAGAAAGAAATAGTCCTCACCAAGTTGTTTAGTTGACTACCTTATATATGTTCAAAGAAAGAAATATTCCTTGCCAAGTTGTTTAGTTGACTACCTTATATATGTTCAAAGAAAGAAATGGTCCTCACCAAGTTGTTTAGTTGATACACTTATATATGTTCAAGAAAGAAATGGTCCTCACCAAGTTGTTTAGTTACTACCTTATATATGTGCACAGAAAGAAATAGTTCTTGCCAAGTTGTTTAGTTGACTACCTTATATATGTTCACAGAAAGAAATAGTCCTCACCAAGTTGTTTAGTTGACTACCTTATATATGTGCACAGAAAGAAATAGTTCTTGCCAAGTTGTTTAGTTGACTACCTTATATATGTTCAAGAAGAAATGGTCCTCACTGAAGTTGTTTAGTTGACTACCTTATATATGTTCACAGAAAGAAATGTCCTCACCAAGTTGTTTGAGTTGACTCACATATATGTTCAAAGAAAGAATAGTCCTCACCAAGTTGTTTAGTTGACTACCTTATATATGTTCAAAGAAAGAAATGGTCCTCACCAGTTGTTTGATTGGCTACTATATATGTTACAGAAAGAAATGGTCCTCACCAAGTTGTTTAGTTGACTACCATATATATGTTCAAAGAAAGAAATAGTCCTCACCAAGTTGTTTAGTTGACTACCATATATATGTTCACAGAAAGAAATAGTCCTCACCAAGTTGTTTAGTTGACTACCTTATATATGTGCACAGAAAGAAATATTCCTCACCAAGTTGTTTAGTTGACTACCTTATATATGTTCAAAGAAAGAAATATTCCTTGCCAAGTTGTTTAGTTGACTACCTTATATATGTTCACAGAAAGAAATAGTCCTCACCAAGTTGTAGCAATCTTTCAAGAATTAGCCATAGATGAAGACAACATTAGACTTCTCTGCTGCTCTTGTGAAGGAAATCTTTGTGAAAGACGTTGAGAAGTCAGTTTGTCAGTGCCTATAAAGCAACATTCATCTGACATTGCTATCTTCAGCTTGTTGACAAGATGGTAGCTCAGTCGCTGGGAGTCTGTTCAAAGTCTGCTGGGGTCGTCGAAGTCTGAAGTTTAGAACTTATGATATTTTATTGAGAAGTAATATGCACGTTTCTCAAGTAGCCCGATATTCTATTACTTGCTGATCAGGTACTTACTTGATAAATTTCTTGTCTCATCATAATTTCTGTTTGCCAGATTGAATGAGCCGCCCGTGTGTTGCTGAGGCTCGCAAGGGAGCAAAGAATAACGGCACTGCGACCTACAAGGCATATCGTAAGAGGCGACTAATGTGGTGTTTGGCGTAAGCGGCTACCCATCCAGTATAAAATTTAACCACAAAATCCAACTAACCATGAACAAGTCACATAAAAATAAAATAAAAACTGTGCCAACCAAGAGGAAAGGAAGCTCTTCTAGAAGAGGTATGAAGTGATGCAGAGAAAGTCGCAGGGGTCTGCACGCAGTTATCTTTCTTTCACTTTGGAAAAGCACCAGATGGACCTGGAATGTTAGAAGTATGATGAAATGGGGAAAGACACAGAAGTTGTAAATGGATGAAATTTCACGGGGTTGGCATCTTGGGATTATGTGAAACTAGGTGAAATGGTGCAGGCAAACAACGTCTAAACACAGGAGAACAAAGCTTTTTGTATAGGAAGAAAATGCCCCCATAGTGAAGGAGTGGCTTAATGCTATCTAAAGAAGCGGAGAAGGCACTAATAAAATGGGAAACTGTGAGTCCCAGGATAATCACAGCAACATTCAGAACCACCAAAAGAAAGTATTCTTGAATGTGACCCAGTGTTATGCACCTAACAATGATAAAGAGGAAAAAGTAAAGAGGTTTACATAAAACTTCAAATACTATAGGTAATCAGAAAATGGGAACATCAAAATTCTGATGGGTGACCTCAATGCCAAAATGGGAGCGGACAACATAGGCTACGGGGAGATCATGGGAAAACACGGACTGGGTAATGAACAAAAATGGAGAACTATTCATTAATTTATGTCCGGTGAATCAATACTTAGGTGAAGTGTCTTTCCACAAAAAAATACATAAGCAACCTGGTATCCCCAGACCGCAGAACAGAAAATCAAATTGACCACTTATGCATCAACAAGAAATTCAGGTCATCTCTACAAGATGTAAGGGTTCAGGTGGGGGAGCAGAAGTAGATTCGGATCACCATTTGCTGATATGTAAAATTAAACTGAAGCTTAAGCGATACATAACATCTCAGGGAACATAGACCCAATATAATGCGGATACCTCAGAAGTCAGAAAAAGGAATAGTTCAGGTCACAGTCTCTAATAATATGAGGTTTTGCGCAATTAGAAGATAGGCGAGTGCGGAAGAATGCTGGCCAAAAATATTTAGAATGAAACGTGCACAGAGGTATTGGGAAAGAAGGAGCGGAATCATAAGATATGGATAACTCAAGAAACTCTCAATTAAATAGAAGAAAGGAAAAGGGAAAGCAGATTTAAATAATAGCAAAACTGAACTGCCAAAGCCATAGCCAGGAAAAAAACCAGAAGCTAGCGAGATAGTGAAGAAACAAATAAAGTTAGATAAAAGACAATACGTAGAAGATCTGGCAAGAGAAGCAGAGATAGCTGCAGCAAAAGAAAACCTTAGGGATTTTTACAACATTACTAGAAAGCTAGCAGGAAAATACAGTCCATCAAATGGGTTGATCAAAAATAGTAGGGGGGAAACTATCACTAATGTTAGAGACCAAATGGAAAGATGGATGGAATACTTCAAGGGAAATTTTTGAACAGACCAGCACCTACAAACCCCCAAATATTCAACCTGCGAAATTGACTTGGGCATCAACTGTAGAAACGATCCAAAAGGGGATTAGTAAAGCCATTAAACTTTTTGAAAGATGGGGAAAACGGTCGGGCCCGATGGTATTCCCGCGGAGGCGGTTAAAGCCAACCCAACCACATCTACAGAAATACTGTATAAATTATTTAGCAGAATCTGGAAGACTGAAGAAATACCAGCAAACTGGAGAGAAGGATAGCTGGTGAAGCTACCAAAGAAAGGAAACCTTCAGAAGTGTGAAAACTATAGAGGAATAATGCTGTTGTCAGTACCTGGGAAAATACTAAGCAGAGTAATCCTGGAGAGACTGGGGCGATGCCATTGATATAAAGCTAAGAGATGAGCAAGCAGGCTTCCGACCAAATAGATCATGTGCTGACCAGATGGCCACATTACCCATAATAATAGAGCAAAGTATTGAATGGAAATCCCATCTTTATATCGGATTTGTATTATAGAAGACTTTGACAGATTGATAAGGAAACCCTTTGAAAATTGATGAGGCATTATGGAATCCCATCAGAAAATTATTAACCTAATAAAAGCAATTTATGCAGATATTAAATTTAGAGTTCTTCATGAAGAACAAAAGACATTTTGGAATAGAAACAGGGGGCCCCAGGATGTCTTCTATTACCTTTGTTGTTCTTACTGACAATAGACTGGATTATGAAGACCACAGTAACTAACACCAGAAATTGAATCCATTGGACTCTGACAGAGCAACTAGAAGATCTGGACTTCGCTGATGATATAGCCCTTCTGTCACATACACGAAATCAGATGAGGATAAGCTAAACACACTGAATCAAAGGTCCAGCAACTAGGGCTGAACATTCATAAAAAGAAAGACAAAGATAATGAGAATTAACCAAGCAAACCTCGATCTCCCTGAGTGAAATCCCACTTCAAGAGGTAGAATCATACACATATTTGGGCAGCAACGTAGATAAAGAGGGTGGAACAGATAGAGATGTTAAAATAAGAATACAGAAGGCAAGAAGTGCTTTCAATGCACTGGGAAACATATGGAAGTCTAAAGAAATCAAATCTAGAACAAAAATTGGTTAATTTAACTCTAATGATAAAGCAGTTCTACTGTATGGGTCAGAAACATGGAGAACTAATAAAATAATAACGCATAAATTGCAAACATTCATCAACTGGTGTCTGCGCAGAATAGAGGGAATAAGATGGTATGATATGTCAGCAAATGAGGAACTTATGGAGAGAACAAGACAGATATCAGTGAACGAACAGGTTTAAAAAAGACGCTGGCACTGGATAGGACACACTTTGCGAAAACTGAAGGAGAATATAATAAGAAGAGTCTTTGCCTGGAACCCGCAGGGACAATGAAAGAAGGGGATGAGAAATAAACGGAGACGAGATTTGGAGACAGAGATCAACAATATAAAGAAGAGCTGGAGGAGCTGCAGGAGATAGCTAGAGATAGGAAGACTTAGCATGTTAGTTGAGGGCCTATGCCCCAATCCGGGGTCAAAGGACAAAGAGAGAGATAGAGAGAGAGAGAGAATAGAGAGATAGAGAAAGAGAGATTGAATGAGCACCTACATTCCCCCTCCAGTCCATGTGTTTGCCAATGTATCGACTTTATTATAACTATTTATTACTGCTACTCGTATAAGATGCCATCTACCATATCACATTAAACTGCTGACATGTGTAGTCAAACATATACCTTATGTTTTATTCCTTCTGTATTTTACAACTCCGTAGTGACACAATTACTGATAAGTTCATACGTTGAATTTGTTTACCTTCGCTTTCTTTTACTTCTTTATTTATGCTGCAGTTTTCCAAACATTTGCTTCTGTTCTAAGCATGCTACTGAATTTTCCTGCTACTACTGGTAAATTAGGGCCAGTTGAAATATTTAGACCGTCTGTTAGCATAGCGACCTCTGAAATCTCTCCCGACTGATTAATATCCACATACAAATATGTGATTTTCATTCATTAAAGAAGGAAACTCTTCCGGCTTAGCCAGTGCACAGTTAAACGATGTTATTGTGGTAAAAATTAGTCCAGGTGCCTAAATACCGAATGATATATACAAATAAAAATGTAAAAAATGAAAATATTATAATTTAACCATATAAAATCGTTGAAGGTAATCGTCCGTTCCATCACTGTATTTCTGTGTACGGCAATGTACGTTTATACAAGTTGACGAGTTGTGATCTATTTATAAAGTGGTGACAAAACACAAAACCATGATTTTTCCAAAATTTGTGTCTGCTCACCAATAAAAATGATCACGAGCCACCACTGTTTCATAGCACACGTCTGTGGTCCAACCCATAACTATATACTCATAACAGACTAATAACACTCAAGTGATGTACGTCATTTACATATAGCAAGAACACTCAAGTGATATGTGTCACTTACATATAGCAATAACATTCAGCTACAATAATATGATTTCACAAATCTTTGAGTACATTACGTCAGGTGTAGGAGAATAGTAAGTGGCCAAACATCATTTGAAATATTAGTAAATTACCAAAATGAAAAGCTGACGGCAGAGATGGTTCCAAATCAAATACTAAATCTGCTAAAGTACAACAGTTATAAAATATCTGTTGTTGTCTAATACAGTGGTTCTCAAACTGTGGGTCGCGACCTTTGGGGTCGAACGTCCTACGAATGACCATTGGAAAACACATATTTATCCTAATTAGAAATACATATTGTTACATAATTGTATGGTTGGAGTTCACCACAACATGAAGAACTGTATTAAATGGTTGCGGCATTAGGAAGATTGAGAATCAATGGACTCTAATCGATATCTCTTCAATCTTTTATTGACACATTCAAAGATTTAATAGATTACTCAAACAGTTAGTAATTGCCATACCAGTAGTATATATTAGCCACCACAATCTCCATCTTAAACAATTATGAAACATTTGCAATTTCTAAATGTTTTTCTTGTGAAAGTCATTTCTTGTAGCTGCTGACATGTAGTTTGTGTTTCAGCTTTGAAGCTGTCTGGATTATATTGTTTTGTCTGCCAATATTTATTATGACGTTTAGTGAAGAATAAGAGCTTTATGACGTGTCTGTTTGTCTTGTAAGTTTGGTTTAACGATGATTGCATTTAAACACTTGAGTAACGGTCATAGTCTTAAGAATATAGTAGTATCGTGTGGTACTAATCATTTTTCACGATCTATTGAAGGTATATATTATATCTTATCTTCTTCTTCTTCTTTGCGTTCGTTCTTTAAGACCAATTTTAATCACTCATTGTGATATGTTTGATCTTTGCCAAGAACGTGTATAGTTGCACATTGGTTTGGTAGGCCCCTAAACGCATAGACTTCTACACGTTTAGGACACATGCATCCGATTTCAGTCAAACCTCCTTAGTCGTCTCTTACGACATGCGTGACAGGTAACAGTAGTTCTATTCTTTACACTCCAAATTTGGGCCCCGGTAACCACTCAGGATTATATATTATTATATCTTATATTATAAGATTATAAGATATTTATATTTATATTATAATATTATAAGGTATTTAATATTATAAGGTTTTTATATTTATATTCTAATATTATATAGTATTTATATTTATATTATAAGATCATATAGTATGTATATTTATATTATAATATTATAAGGTATTTATATTTATATTGTAAGATTATAAGATATTTATATTTATATTATAATATTATAAGGTATTTAATATTATAAGGTTTTTATATTTATATTCTAATATTATAAGGTATTTATATTTATATTGTAAGATTATAAGATATTTATATTTATATTATAATATTATAAGGTATTTATATTATAAGATTATAAGGTATTTAATATTATAAGGTATTTATATTTATATTATAATATTATAAGGTATTTAATATTATAAGGTTTTTATATTTATATTCTAATATTATAAGGTATTTATATTGTAAGATTATAAAGTATTTAATATTATAAGGTATTTATATTTTTATTATAAGATTAAAAGGTATTTATATTTTTATTATAAGATTATAAGGTATTTATATTTATATTATAATATTATAAGGTTATTATATTTTTATTATAAGATTATACAGTATTTATATTCTTATATTATAATATTATAAGTATTTATTCGTATATTTTAATATTATAAGTATTTATATTTATATTATAAGATTATAAGGTATTTATATTATAAGATTATAAGGTATTTATATTTGTATTATAATATTAAAAAGTATTTATAATTATATTGTAAAATTATAAGGTATATAATATTATAAGATATTTATATTTATATTATAAGATTATACGGTATTTATATTATAAGATTATAAGGTATTTATATTATAAGATTATAAGGTATATAATATTATAAAATATATATTTATAAATATATATATTATAAGATATTTATATTTATATTATAAGATTATAAGGTATATAAGAATATAAGATATTTATATTTATATTATAATATTATAAGGTATATAATATTATAAGGTATTTATATTTATATTATAATTTTATAAGATATTTATATTTTTATTTTAAGATTATAATATTTTATTTTATGTTATATATTATATCTTATTTGTTTGGTTAGTGGAGTTCTTAATAATGAAGTGGTTAACTCACTTTCCTGTCGTACTGAAAATTGTGGGTTCGAATCTGAACCAAAAACATGTGCAATGTTTACATGAGATACCTAAGTTGGTGCCTGACTACGGAGTTCATGCTTTCTGCAATGTTCTCGGCAGATGGAATGCCATCTCTGCCAACAGGAACGACCATATGGGAAACGCGGTGTAATAAAGCCAATCCTACGCCTTTGATTCCTTTTTTTAGGTTATTGTTTATTGGTTACTAAACATAGGTCTTCAAGCAGACCTATATCTGTTCAATCTCTGCCAGCAGTTCTCATTCTGCTCTCCATGCATCCATTTCTGCTTGTACGTATAATTTCAAAGTCCTTCAATTGATGAATAAGCTGAATACCAATTTCAATGTTCTCTTCTAACTTGCGGTATCCGATAAACTCAAGGCATCCCCTATTCATCTTCAACTCCACCATCATTGGTGCTGTTGATGCAAGCAAGTCTGCTCTTTCATTGCCCCGAAAACTTGCATGTCCAGGACAGTAGATCAAAATTAGCCAGTGAAGGATTGAAGCATCAATAGAAGACATCCACTCATACCGCAGCTTGACGTTTTCTATCTTATGAAGTATCAATAGAAGACATCCACTCATACCACAGCTTGACGTTCTCTATCTTATGAAGTATCAATAGAAGACATCCACTCATACCACAGCTTGACGTTTTCTATCTTATGAAGCATCGACTTAGAATCAGATACAGTAGTTTCCCAAGTGAACCGAGATACAAAAAGCTATTGGAAGGCATAATTAACGGCTTAGCTAATCCTCATAATGGAAATAGTATTTATATTGTATATAGAATATACATATGTTGTTTGTTTGTCACTGTGCTACCGGATTGTAGCACGTGTGAATTTCTGCATTTGCTTTGAGTTTCTATGATGGCTTGAGTGATGGGTTTCTGCATCTTTGGCATTATTCCACACTTCATCTATCCATCTTTCCTTGATCAGTCTATCCGCATGAGTCAGTTCGTTTGTATATTTTTTTGTGTATTAGGTTTTTCTCGCATCTCCAGGCTGT